>BMAV01004845.1:494188-507437 GCA_019973955.1 Trichonephila inaurata madagascariensis
TGACAAAAAAAATTTATTTAAATACAATATTTCGGCAAAAAATTAGTGACTTTGAATAATTTTTTTTCCAAATGTTCTCCTTTTGTGAAAAATGCTTCTATTATATTAATATTTTGCCTGTATATAGCTCAAATCTCTGTACAGAGGTTCCTCTAGAATGTTTGAAATATATAACTTAGAAGTGGGTTTATCCACGTTTTACGACAACAGAGGGGAGAAATTTTAAGAAAAAACGCCGATAATTATTTCAATGGGTGGTAACTCTGAAAATAATGTGAATTTTTCAAATATTCTAGTTGAGCCTCTGTAGAGAGGTCTGAGCTATATACAGGAAAAATATTATTATAATAGAAGCCTTTTTCACAAAAGGAGAACATTTTGAAAAAAGATTATTTTAAGTTAATTTTTTGCCTAAATATTGTATTTAAATAAATTTTTTTTTGTCAATATGCCCTTAAAAACAACTTTATACATGTATTCTAATCTAAGTGACATTAAATATCATGGCAATTATCCATTTATGCGCTTTTTTAAAATCACGGTTCCGAACGTTGTCGGATACCTTAAGATTGTAACAAAACGTTTGCGATTCCCTCCAAAAGAAGAGGGAAATTCGTGACAAATACATTTTAGTTCCCATGAAAACTGTCATTTTGGAGGATACTAAGAGTTAAAATAAACAGTTTTTACAAAATTAAAGATTTCGTGAGTCTGGGGTGACTGAGTGCGCACCACGCGACCGCTCCCAGGTTAAATCTGACGGGGCTCGATGTCCTCCCGTTGGTATGGTAAGTTTGAAGAGAAGGGGGTTTATCTCAGGTGTACTCTTTGTCACTTCAACAGGATTCAAAATTAAGAAGTCATTCGTCAACAGCCTTCCTATTGCCTTATAGTACGACTTTAATGAACACCCCCTCACGCAAAGCATCGGCTAATGGCGACGAATTCCGTAATTTTGAACTATGCTCGAATGAATAGAATGACATCTGAATTGACACCTCACTCTTCAAAATTCCCCACCATGCTAACGTGGGGATTTCAAGCATCGAAAGCATAAAATTGCATCAAGCCCACTTCGCTCAGAGGGTTGCTTCGAAGGAGCTACTAACTCAGGTGTTATCTTCGTCATTGGCTCAAAATTACGACGTCCATTGTTACATTGTACATTGTCCGACGTTCGTGTTTCTTCTGTAAATAAGTGTTTTATTAAGGGCTCACAGGACTTTTAAATTGCAAATTTTTCAATTTTTTGAAAAAAAATATATGTTAAAGCCTCAATTTTTCTGAGTATTTAGGTACCAAAATTGTGTTGATACTGTGAAAACTTCCGAAGTTATTGAGAAATAATTAGTGAAATTTAAAAAGGAAACCCTATCTCTTTCTTATATTTAACTTCATTTTTCGCAAAACAAAAAATTTTAGCTTCCGCGCAGGATTTCTCAGAAACTATTTATGATATCAATTTGAAATTTTATACACGTGTTCAAAAAAAAAGCTCTTCATAACTTATACATCAATTTTCAAAAACAGAAAAAATTAATAGAATCTCATTTGAATTTTAATTAATTTTTTTCTTAAAATTTTAAAATTTTCATTATAATTGAATGAAAAAATTTTTTGTTTCCCCTATATACATTTCTTAAAAGTTAATATAACTTTAAAAGTGAACATTTTTATAGCAAGTAAAATTAATTTTGTAAATTTTGATCAATTTTGTGCTTCAGAATCCTGCGCGGTGTAAAATAGTGAATTTCATATTTTTGAAAAATTGTCCAATTTTTATTTCCTTATAACATTTTAAATTTTTTTTCTCAAATTCTCTGAAAATTTGAGAAATATTGTAAATCATGTGGTAAAAATTTCAAATTATTGTTTTGTTTAATTGCTAAGTTTCATTGGTTTGAAGAAGGATGTTTTTTTCGAGTGCACGGATATCTGTTAAGAGTCCTGTGAGCTCTTAACGTTGCGCATAAAAGCAACATGGTGCTATTAGCGATGGACCTCATAATTATGAACCATGGTCAAGTGACGAGGCAAACATCTGAGCTGGCACTTTCCGAACTTCCACATCACGCCAAAGGGAGGACTTTGAGCCTCGACACACTTTACGTGCCTCAGCTCTTCTACACGCCGGTTCTTCAGTGACACTAGGGCTAGAACTCGTGACACATTGACCACGTGTCCGTGACCATGACCACAAAGTGACCGCAGCTTTCGTATAGTGAGTGAGTGAATATTAACGTCGCGCTGTTCAGCTACACGAAGGCTTTTGGCGACGGACCACGTAATTTTGAACCATGGTCAAGTGACGTGAACGACACTTGAGTTGGCAGCTCCCTCTCCTAACTACCACACCACACCAACGAGAGGAAGTTTCAGCTCTCGACAGATTCGACGTGCATCGCGCCCCTACACGGCGGGTCTTTAGTGGCACTGGGCTCGAACTCGTGACAAGGCCAGCCACGATCCAATACCTTGTCCACTCGGCTACCGCGGCCAGCTTTCGTGATAATGTGGGACTGCTTAGGTATTATTGATATGAGACCATTATTAAATGGTCAATCATTAAAAACTATCTCAAGCACTATTGTAAAATTATTTTAACTAAAGAAAAAATTTTTATGCATGTTTGAAATGAATTCAAAAATTTAAATAATCAATTCGGAAACTGAACTTTCTTAAATAAGATAATTGAATATAAATTTAAAGTACATATAATATAAAAATTAATTTTGATAGAACTTAATTCAATTTGCTTACGAAGCTTATAGCAATAAGTCACACAAAAATAAAAAATAAAAAAGCCTCTCACTAAGGCATAAAATTATTAATTACGTCTCAACGGACACGTTTCTAGCTCGCAAATAATCTACAAGCTCGAAATCGAAGATTACACCAAAAAGCGAGAAAGAGACTTATATCCCTCTATGTGACACAAGAGAAAAACATAAATGGCAATTTTTGCTTCGCTAACATCAATAGAGGAGAGAGAAAGAAAAAAAAATTCTTCAATTTCGAAATAGCCCCCCAGCAGAATATGCAAAGCGACTGAAAGTTGAAATAAGAAGGTATGGCGAAAAAAAAAAAAAGAATCTGGCCAAAATGGAATTGAATAAGACGGCGGTGCAAGAAAAAATTTTAAAACGTGGGGTAGAGGCACAAAAAAAAGTGGATAAAAAACACATCTTGGGGAAAAAAGGAAGGAAAAAAAAAGTGAATATAGAAAACTAGAATGAAAACTCAGTAAAAGCAATAGGACCTTACGAAATAAGATTAAAAGGTAGCAAGGGAAAAAAAATGAAAGCAAGCAAATTATAATTTCTTCCATTTTTTTTTCTTTCCTCATCCTTATTCATAAAAAAGGGGTAGTAAAAAAAAAGCGACAGTGATCTTTTTCAGAGGCATTATACAAAAATTTCCAATTTTTCGGTCCGCTGATCAGTAAAATGCAGATGCATTTTGCATTAAAAACGACTAAGATAAACTCGCACCGTATAAAGGTTTAAATTTCGCTTTTTAAAAAACGTTTTTTCTCTCCCTTTATGAGGGGAATTTATTTATTTTTTTTAATAGCTTCTCTCTTTTCATGACATGATTTGATTGGTTTTTCCTGCTAATTACAATGTTTGTTAATTTAGGACAATAATTATGGATGTAATCGTATCTCTGTTTTAATTTTACGCTCTCCACTTAATTTGGGGCATTAATAATTTGTGTTTGAAATTAAGCCATTAAAATGGTCATTAAAATGCTTTTCATAGAATTGCGTTTTTTTTTAATGTTTATTTTTCATTTTGTAAATTACGTTTAATATTTTTTTGTTTAAATATACTAATTCTTAAGCGTTTACAGTCGATTACAAAAATAGCTTTTCTATTAAAATTGTGAATTTTAAATTACGCTCTAATTTAACATTTTCTGTTAATTAATGCGTAATTTATTAATGTTATTTCTTTTTTAGTGATTAATTTGCTATTAAAACTCTTAAGAGTTCATTTAAATTAAATTGTAAGTATATTCTTATTGAATAATTAACTTTAATGCGTTCATTGTGTGTACAATATATATATATATATATGCTAGAAAATTCGATTAGATAATTTAAACTGTGTTAAGGGAAATTCCATTCAATTCTAAGCCTAATTTCGAATTTATAATTGATCGTGCAGTTTTGATCTAAGAGTTTATAATTGAATTAATTATTTCTCAAATTTGAGCCTAATTTTAAATTTGTGGAATCGAATATATTATTATTTTAATTAGATTCACATAAAGTTTATTTCATTTATTTAAAATAAAAAATTTTTTATGATAATCTTTTTTCCCTTTCAAATGGGGCTGCGAATTGGTAATTACCATTGCAGAGCAAGTTCATTACTCGGAGCTGGTTTCACTGTTAATGTGGTGGCCCCATGTAGATGGATACCAATTGCCATTATGTAATTTTGGCGCCCAGTTTCCTTTCCAGAGAGAGGCATCTGAGCTTTGACAATGCGAAATTGTTCCTGGAATTTAATTTTACCGAGAGCACCCAAGCCAAACAGGCATTCTAGGGATTTCAAACATGCCACATTATTATACGACGTGAACAGTGTCGATTTTTTTTTTGCATCAGGAATATCTACCGACTTGGGCCGGGATCGAACCTGCAAACTTGGGAGTACAAGCTAAGCACCTAACCAACTATGCATCCCATGAATCTGGGCGAATCTAATTAAAATAAAAAGAAGAAAAAAGTTTGTCGCTTTAATAAGCAAAACATTGTTATATTTTTTAGTTCTGTTTCGATTGAGCTGACATTAATAAAGTGCACATTATGCACTTTTTGAGGGGAACTAATATTCTATTATACATAGAAGACCATTACAATAGAGAATTTGTTTTACTAGAGAAAGCCTTAAAACAATTTTAACTGATATTTATTTTATAAAATTTATATTTTAGCATTAAAAAACATTTCTTTATAATCCATTAAAAACTAACTTCAATACATAATCTAAAGCCTGAAAAATATATGCTTCGAAAAAAAAACATATTATGCTAGTGTTAAGTAGAAAAAGTACACAGAATTTTTTTTTAAAAAAAAAAAAAAAAAAAAAGAGCGCGTTTCACGAAATTAACATTTAAGATAAAAAAAAATTATAATTTATTAAAATATTCCGGCTTTGTATGCAATATTTTTTCTTGTTTTTAAATATATTTTCCCTCTCGTTCTTTTTAAATCCCTTTTTTTATTATTTCTATCTTCTTTGATCTTTAAACTTGAAACATATTTTGTTCTTAAGAAATCCCTTACCTTGTCACAGTTCTAAAACCCATTTATTTTATATATTATCAGAACTTTGTTACATTTTCCCAGATTCTGATTCATTTAAAATGTGTGCTTTTTTACATCACACTCGCTTTGATAAATAAAATAATTCCAGTTGTAAATTAATATGTGCAAAAAAATTTTTCGGTTATTCATATTTTAAGTTATTGACACTTTTCCATCCAAGCATTTCCTTTATATCAACAAATGATACAGGTATGATTCAAACAAAATCGTAAACAGATTTCATTGAATCAAAAGATTCTGCCAATTCAAAAATTGTTGTAAAATGCTGCCATCTTTTTGGAACTAATTTGCTATCGGGGTGCTACGCGCCAAGCAGCTCTTGTTGTCGCGTGGTATGGAATCCAAGATGGCGGCCTAGCTGTAACAAATAGTCAGGAAAAGCAATCTTAATCAACTGTTTTGAAATATATTTAAAAAAAATATAGGAGAATAGAAAGAAAATAACCAATATCAATCAATAATTAATATCAATATAATATAATTATAATTATGTTATATATTATAAACTAATCATATAATATGATTTAATTATATATAACACATAATAATTATTATTTATAATAATCATAATATAATGACTATTTTTATATAACTACCTTATAATATAATTATTATTTATATAATAATCATAATATAATTATTATTATTTATAATAACTATATAATATATATAATTCTTACTTATAATAACCATGTAAAATAATAATTATTATAGAGAATAATAATTGTATTGTATAATTAAACTATATTATACATAAAATAATTACATAATATACCTTGAAATTAATCAGTAAAGAATATCAATAATTGTGCTGATGACCTGCAATATTCCCCAAACAGCGAGTTCCTTTAATGAATTTCTTCGAACAAAGATCGTTTAAAAAGTATTATTTTAAAGTAAAATAAAATGAAAATGCGCAATTTGCAGCAATAGTTAAAAGCATAGTCCTTATTTTTTTTAAAAAAAAAATATCCTCGTACTCATTAATGATATTAAAAATAACCATATTCGGAAATAGCACAAAATGCAACAGAAGGTTGAAGCAGTAGCTTGGAAGAATGATTGCAATGAAAATGGTAGAATTTTTAAAGTAATCCAATTAAAATCATCTGAAATCAATAAGGTTACTAGTTAAAAAAAAGCAATGAAAATTAACTACAATATACATCATCCCCATGGCAACCACATTGCCACACGATAGAAATGTCACGATAACCATATTGTAATATTATCATCCAGCTTGGCGAACATAAACAACTTGGCGCGTAACACTCGTATCAAATCAGCACCGTTATTTATTAAAAATTATATTTATTTATAATAGTATTCAGGAAAATGAAACGTGTCGAAGATCAAATTTCGAGCTCTATAAATTTTATAACGAATCTGACATCGTTAACTTCATCAAAATACAACGAATTAAATGGGCAGGTCACGTTGTCAGAATAGACGAAGACCGCACCTCTAAAAAACGTTTTCAATGCCCAACCAACTGACACACGAAGAAAAGGGCAGGCCAAATCTTAAATGGATCGAGGGCCTAGAAAAAGATCTCCTAGTTTTGAGAACTAAGAATTGGAGAACACTAGCAGGAAGGCTAGCCTGGAAAAGGCTTCTTGAAAAGGCAAAGGCCCACCTTGGGCTGTCGAGCTACTGAGGAAGGGATTTATTTATATAATTATTATATTTTTTTATTATCATTATATTTATTTATAATTACTATTAAATTATGTGATTATTATATATAATAATTATATTAAATGATTTTCATTATATATCACGCAATACACACAAATAATTATTATGTATAGTAATCGTATAATTTAATAGTAATTCTTATATACAATAATTTTCATGTATAATTAATTATTAGAATGCATAATTATTTTTTTTATATTGATATAAATTATTGATTGATATTAGTTATTTTCAAACTATTCCTATATCCTTTATTCGAAACATATTTCAAATCAGTTCTTTAGAATTATTTTCTTGACGATTTGTTATCGTTAGGACGCCATCTTGGATTCCAAATCACCTGACAACAAATGCTGCTCGGTGCGATTCAGGAATTGTGCCAAACAGCTCTTGGAGCGTAGTACTTCTATATCAAATCAGTTCCGGCACTTTAAATAATGAGATAAATTGTTATTTTATGTATGCCAAAAAATACAAAGTTATTTGAAAGTAAATAATTATGTAGAGTTTATCATAAAAAATAATTATAATAATAAAAATTACAGTATTTACCTTCCTTATGATATAAGTAACTACAGCAAAGACTGTGATTTTATTTCGAACGGTTGGAGATTTCTGATGGGAAGACGCATTACTAATTGGTTTGTTGTTATTGTATTCAACACACTTCCAGGTGTCCATGTCTGATTTAAAAGTTCATTTACCACAGCCATTACATCTTTTAATTTTGAACCACGGTTAGATAACGATGTCTAGACCTCAGTCAGCAGCTCCTTGATCTCATACGTCCAAAACCAACTTGAGGACTTTAATCTTTTATGAAATAAAAAAAAGAGTGTATTATTCTCTCTACACGAAGGGTCTTGAGAAGAATCAGGACTCCAGCACATCACCTGATTGAAACTTCATAGGCCACAATCATGATCAACCTTGAAGGATCCCAAGAGTTGGTGAAGAGTTTTCTAGACTACTATCTGCTAGCTGATGTGTAGAAATTCGAATCCATCTAAAATGCAGAGTTGTTGTCTTCATATTAAAATCCAATAAGAACTGAAAATTATCACCCGATGTGATGCGAAAATCAGGAGTATGAGTTACCATGGTACTCTGATCATGAAATAAAATCCATCACAAATTTGTTATCATACCAGCCTATTGGATGTTGATTAAAAGTAAAAAACATTTGCCCCCAATATTATTCTTATTATTGCCACACAAATATTTGTAATTCTCAAAAAATTGGAAATTTGATTTTATTCGCATAAATATCAGATTGGGATAAATTTCCCATTAATTAATATCAAAGAATATTATAGTGACCAAGAGAAAAGTCATCTCGTAACTATAAATCTGCATTCACACCAAGGCTGTCAGCGTCGAGAGTTAAGCGTCTAGCCAATCAGAGACTTGATCTCGGGCGAAATGAAGTCTCTGATTGGCTAGACACTCAACGCTCGACGCTGACAGCCTTGGTGTGAATGCAGCTTAAGCCAGTTTCAGGAAACGAGTTTGACTATATTCTTCAGTGAGTGATGTAGCCGCAATAGCCTAGTGGTCAAGATAAGGGACTTGAAAGTGAGTGAGTGAGTGAATATTAACGTCGCTTTGTTCAGCTACACGAGGGCTTTTAGCGACGGACCACGTAATTTTGAACCATGGTCAAGTGACGCTGAACAACACTGCGGGTCTTTAGTGGTACTGGGCTCGAACTCATGACATACCTGCCATGATCCGATACCTTGACCACTGGGCTACCGCAGCTCTCAGGGGACTTTTGCCAGACGTGTCATGAGTTCGAGCCTAGTACCGCTGAAGACCCACCGTGTAGGGGAGCGTTGCACGTCAAATTTGTCGAAAGCTCATACGTCCTCCCGTTTGTGTGATGTGAAAGTTAGGAGAGGGGTGCCAGCTTATGTGTCGTCCTCGTCACTTGACCATGGCTCAAAATTACGTGGTCCGTTACCAAAAGCCCTCGTGTTGCGGAATAGGATGACGTTAATATTCATTCACCCCCTTTGACCATAATCTCCAGTGAGTGATTGACTGCTATTCAGTTACTTGAGGGCCTTTGGCTATGGACCTCGTAATTTTGAGTCACGGTCAAGTGATGAGGACGACATGTGGCCTGGCACCTCCCTCTTTTAACTTCCACACCTATGGAAGAACGTTTGAGCTTTCGACAGATTGAACTTGCATCGCTGCCAACATGGTGGGTTTTCAGTGGCACTAGGTTCAAACTCATGACACACCGACCACGAGTCCGTTATCTTGACCACTTGACTACCGCGGCCATGGGGCCGCGGTAGTCGAGTGGCATAGGTATCGGATCGGGCTTGCCTTGTCACGAGTTCAAGCCCCGTACCACTAAAAACCCGCCGTGTAGGGCAGCGATGAACGTTAAATCTGTCGAGAGCTGAAACGTCCTCCCGTTGGTGTGGTGTGGTGCTAGCTCAGGTGTCGTCCCCACCACTTGACCGTGGTTCAAAATAACGTGGTCCGTCGCCAAAAGAATTCGTGTAGCTGAACAGTGCAACGGGAGGACATACGTAAATACAGAAAAAAGCCCTATCTACATATTTACAGGGATATTCTCATACTCTCCAACTATTCAATTCTTATATGTATGTTATTAATTTTTAGAAAAAGTTTGCCCGTAAAGGGCATGATTGAACTTTTCTTAAAGTAAAACTGGAGCTATAAAGACCTGGTTAGTAGTACAATATAATAAAAATTTATAGATTACCAATTAAAAAACTTTATTTCTAAAGATTGAGTTTTGTTGGCATGTGAGAGAGATGTATGTTTCAAAGGCTTCACATTCCTTTGGTATTGATGTGGAGAGTGACCGCAGTAGCCTGGTGGTCATGGTCACAAATTCCAAGTCGTATTCGAGTCATTTTGCTACTGAATATCCGCCATGATAAAGGGCTGTTGCGGGTTAAATTTGGCTTGGCTCAGCTTTGATGAGGTGTGGAACATTGAGAGTGTGGTGCCAGCTCGAGAGTCATCCTCGTCACTTGACCACGGTTCAAATCCATGAGGCTCGTCGCTAATAGCCATCATGTAGCTACAGAGTGTGGAGTAAATTATAATCAAATTAAATCATGTCCCTCGGGAATAATTATCTGTGTTGCGAGTGAGTAAGAGTATTAACGTCACACTGAACTACTCGAGGGCTTTTGGCGACGGACCTCGTAACTTTGAACCATGGTCAAGTGACGAGGATGACACCTGATCTGTCACGCCCACTCTCTTAACTTCAACAACACCCCAACGAGAGGACGTTTGAGCTTTGACCGATTAAACGTGCATCGGTCCCCTCTGCACGACAGATCTTCAGTGGCACCGGGCTCGAACTGATGACATACTGGCCAATAGACTGTTACCTTAATCACTAGGCTACTGCGGCCAAGCCTGTGTTGCTCTACATCCCCTACAAACAAATATCAATCAATCAATCACCACATCCCTCTTAAAGAAATCAATCGATTAATATAGGTGTTTGTGTATGTTTAGCTTACATACTTTTATTTGTGAGATCTGTTGTGAAAAATTCTGATTTTTGGAAGCAAGATTTTTTAAAAAATATATTTCAACTTTTAAATAATTCAGCTTAATAAAGCGTTTTATAGAAGCTTTGAGAGGTTTCATGCACATTGGAAAAATTTTGTTCTCGTAATATTAGGGTATGTAACATGCTGATTTCTTTATAAATATTTATTATATTTTGAATGTAAATTTCCATCAATTTTTCGTTTTAAAGATATTTTTTTTGAATAATCATTATGTATGCATTACTTTAAGAGAAAACAAGTTTAAATGCAACATAATAATTCAAATTTTTTTGAAATATAGTATGCTGGATGTACAATATATTACTTTTTAAGAATTTCTTATTATAGGCTAAATGTTTATTCTTTAATATATGAAAATTAATGAAACTTATGCATTTAAAAATTTTAATCATAATATTTTAAAAGCTAAATATAATCTAAAATTTTTAAAATCTACATTTTAAACAAAATCGTTTCTGTGCATATAAAATAAATTTAATTTATTCTATACGGTTTTATCTCTAAAAAAACCCTCCAATTTTCGACTACAAAATATCAACAATAGAAACCATGCAAATGAGAAGAGTAGAAAATACGTACAAACCTTCAAAAACATTGTATACTTTTTAAAATTTTTAGTACAGGTAAAAATACTTTAATTTATTCTAAAGAAAGCCAAATACAATATAACAATGAAACAAAAAATCTGTAATTACACATTTATTTAGACAGTTTAATAAAAAAAAAGTTAGAGGATTAAGGTGCCTGACTAGTGCAAAATCATCAATTTTGATGGGAATGTCAAAAAAAATTTTATTTGATATTTTTAATATTTGAATTTTTTTCTTTCTAAAAATACCTTACTTTTGCTTGTACTCCAATTATTTACGAAGTTATAGCAGTTTTTATGTCAAGTGAGAACAACAAAAAAGAACCGGAAGTTAGAAATCGAAACCGGAAGTGCTTTGAATTTGAAAGCTTTTTACTCTTTTTTGGAGTTTTATTGAATTTATTAATAAAATATTAATTTTGGTAATATTAAAACTGAATATGGTGATATTTTTTATAAAATTATTTAATAGTTTTTAGTAAAATTTGGCAACAACTTTACAGGTTTGTTGTCATTTTTCGACTTGCTTATGTTCTATCTACTCGATTCTTCGCTCCTCATTTAACTTATAATTTTGATATATTTTATAAAAAAACTGTCTTTTTTAAGACAAAATATTGATTAATTATGGCTAAATCAAGATCTGGGAGGTCTAAGAAGCGCCGATTTACTGGAAATCGTTATACCATTCGTGCTGCTATTAATGAGAATAATGAAACATCTGAGCCCAATTCTACTGAATCCGCTAGTGCCAAAAAATTGGAATCAAGCCATACAAGTTTGGATATTTTCTCAGAAAGATTGTTTGAAACTTATGAAGACAATAGAATTGTCAGCTTGACAACTTTAATTTCAATTTTTGCCATAGTTTGTTGCCCTGACTGTTATTCTCAGGGTTTGGAACTTATAGAAGACTCTGTCAGTGGATTATGCTCACATATGAACCTAAAGTGCAAAAACTGCTCCTTCTTTAAAGGTTTCCCTACGACAGAGAAGATGAAAGGTTCTTGTCTTATAAACTCTTCAATTGTTTTGGGGCTAAGGATAATCGGGAAAGGATTTTCTGCTGGCAAAAAGTTATGTGCTTTCCTCGGTTTACCTTTCCTGTCAAAACTTGCTTTCCGCAATCAAGAAAAGAAACTGTTGAAAGCAACTGAATGTGTTGCTCAAGAAAACATCAACGCTGCATTGAGTGAAATCAAAGGCTCAAATAGCTTCACTAAATGTGGAATATCTATTGATGGTACTTGGCAACGCAGAGGCTACTCATCTTTGAATGGGTGTGTAAGTGCCATATCAGTTGACACCGGTAAAATTTTAGACATTGAAGTTATGACGCAATATTGCCACATATGCGCGAAAGGCAATAGCCAATCATCAAAACATTTATGTTCGAACTATAAAGGTTCTGCGGGGAACATGGAAGTTGTTGGAGCCTACCGTATATTTGAGAGATCAAATGTAAGGGATGTGAAGTACAATGAATACTACGGAGATGGGGACTCGAAAGGATATGAATCTGTTAAAAACTTTTATGGAATTAATACAGTAACCAAACTCGAGTGTATAGGCCATGTACAGAAACGTGTAGGGGGGAGGTTGCGTCAATTAAAAAAAACGATGAAAGGTTTGGGAGGGAAAAATAAATTAACTGATAAATTAATTGACAGAATTCAGAACTATTATGGAATAGCTATTCGAAGCAATGTAGGTAATCTACAAAAGATGATGAGTAGTGTAATAGCTGCATTTTTCCACTGTGTATCTGGAAAAAATAATCCATTGCATGGACAGTGTCCTGAAGGATCTGAGAGTTGGTGTCGTTACCAAAGGGCAAAAGCAGCAGGGAGTCCCCTCAAAGAAATTCAGCTAGGACTTCCTAATAAAATTATAAACCAAATAAAGCCTACATATCTAAAACTGTGTAATGAAAATTTGTTGAAAAAATGTCTTCATGGTAAGACACAGAATTGCAACGAAAGTTTTAACAACATTTTGTGGAATATTGTTCCCAAAAATATATTTATTGGATTGGAAACATTTCGTTTG
>BMAV01004845.1:510332-526546 GCA_019973955.1 Trichonephila inaurata madagascariensis
CTTCGATAGAGAGGTTATTATTAAGAAAATCGTGAAAATGTTCAAGGTTCCAAGAAAAAGTTCGCTATACAGAAAAATTTGCAATATAGAGGTTCGACTGTCAATGAATAATGCTTTTGTTATTTAGTGTCAGATGAATTAGAATGTCTATAAAATTGTTTTAAGAATATTATCCAAAAGAAAAAAAAATATTTAAATTAAATTTTTTTCGGCAAAAAATAAGGAAAGAATGATAATTTTCAAAATATTCTTTTATGAAAAACGCTTCAATAATAGTTATATTTTACCTGTATATAGCCGGAATTTTTCTACAGGGACCGAACAAGGATTTTTGAAAAATTCACATTTTTTTTTCAGAGTTACGATCAA
This sequence comes from Trichonephila inaurata madagascariensis, assembly GCA_019973955.1. NCBI lineage: Eukaryota > Metazoa > Arthropoda > Arachnida > Araneae > Nephilidae > Trichonephila > Trichonephila inaurata. The sequence continues at coordinate 510,702 of BMAV01004845.1, forward strand.
TTAAAATAACAACTGGTGTTTTTTGTTAAAATTTCTCTACTCTGATGTATTAAAATACAAATAAATCTACTTCTGAATTATATATTTCAAAATTTTAGTTCAGGCTCTGTATAGAGAGAAGTCTTAACTGTGCATGGGCTAAAAAAGCTCAAAAAAGTTTTGAAATTGCGTCATTTTTTCTTCATTTTTTGCCAAAAAATTGCATTTAAATAGTTGTTTCTCGTAATCACATGATTAAAACAATTTTTTATTAGTATATTCCAGTTGAACTGACACTTAAAATCCATTGATGCGTTTTCTCAAAATCACAGTTCCTAATGTAGACAGTCAGGTTAAGGTATCCGACTACGTTCGGAACCGTGATTTTAAAAAGGTGCATAAATGGATAATTTTCATGATATTTAGTGTCATTTAGATTAGAATATATGTATAAAATTGTTTTAAGGACATTATGACAAAATAAGTTATTTAAATATAATATTTCGGTTAAAAATTAACTTAGAATAAAATCTTTTCAAAATGTTCTCCTTTCGTGAAAAATGCTTCTTTTATAATAATATTTTGCCCGTATATAGCTCAGACCTCTGTACAGAGGCTCAACTGTCAATTTTGAAAAACTCACATTATTTTCAGAGTTGCAATCATTTGAAGTAATTATCGGCGTTTTTTAGTTAAAATTTCTCCCCTCTGTTGTCGTAAAACACGGATAAACCCACTTCTAAGTTATATATTTCAAAAATTCTAGTTGAGCCTCTGTGCAAAGGTCTGAGCTATATACAGGCAAAGTAGTATTATAATAGAAGCATTTTTCACAAAAGGAGGACATTTTGAAAAAAGTTTATTCTAAGTTAATTTTTTGCCGAAATAGTGTAAAATAATTTTTTTTATTGTAATACTATTCTTAAAACAGTTTTATATACAATTTCTAATCTAAGTGACACTAAATATCATAAATATTACCCATTTATATGCTTTTCAAAATCGTGGTTCCGAACGTAGTGGGATACCTTAAGAGAAATAAAAAGGATCTTAAGTGTAAATAAATATTTTATACAAGATTTTTCGAGGCCACTATTTTTTCATAATTATTAATCCATATATATTTATGTATAACTTTTAACTTTAAGGTATCCCACTCCCCTAAAATCGTGAATTTTTTCAAAAATTGACAAATATTTTTTGGTTTTATTTTATAGGCCATGTGTTATTAGCTTTATAAAAATACCAAGTTTTTTATTTTTCATTCACTAGAGCAAAAACTACAAGTATTTTAGTAAATGCAAAAGCCATAACTTTAAAATGCATTTTACTCGAAATGTGTTTTTGAGAAAATCTTTAAACGGGAACAACGATTGCTCAAAAAGTTTTGAAAATAATTAAAAATTTTTTTGTATGTTCTGTATAGTAGTAGAAGTATTTTTACCTTCAGATTTATCAATTACTGTTTTATTACAAAATTTGCAGTCCCTTATGTCAATATAATCACGGGTTTTTTAAGCAATTTCATATAATTAAAATCAAGTGTTCTAGTTTTTGAAAAAATTAAAATATCTATTATCTTGAAGGTCATTTTAAAAATGAATGTTAAAGTAACTCAGCAGAATAGAAAAATTGCGAATTTGTTCATAAACTTTTTGTACAGAGTGGGCCCCATTTATGTAATTTTTTGTCCATTTTTACCCATTTTTCCTCATTTTAGAGATAATTGCTTTTTTCTTTTCTTAATTTTGGCATTTTTTATCTTAAAATAAGTTAAATAAATATAAAAACCACAAAAAAATCCCCATATCTCCATTTTTTAAAAAAAGTTGTCGCAAGAAGTCGAATACTTTAAGTTGATGTTCGGAGCTATGTTAAGCCTTTTTGTGTAAATCGAATTTCTCTCTTTTTTTAAAAAATTAAATTTTCCAAATCTTTTATTTTATTTATTAAGATTAAAAGTATAAATAGTACATCGGTTATGGATTCGTGTAAACAAAGAATATACAAAAACAAAACACAGCATAAAAATAACCTGCAAATGCATCCAAATCGACTTATTGCGCGAATATTTCTCTTCTCCATAATTGATTTCGAATGTTATGCAATGTGCAACGCTAAAAAAACAAAGTAAAACTACTTTTAAATGCAGAACACATTTTGCAACACTTTGAATAGTCTTACATCATTTGAATAAATAACACCTATATGCAGAATAAATGATACAGTAATGAGAATTTTATCACACGAAAGTAATAAATCATGAGTAATGGATTAAAAATCGATGAATGAATGTAACGTGTTTCAAAATCACAACTATATGTGTAGAAATGAAACAAATGATACTGGGCGGAGAAAAATTACTTGCGTCCGATGTAAATATAAACTGAACATTGACCCTTCACTTTAAATATAATTTTTACGATGGTAAAATAACGTAATTTTAAAAGAAATACATTTGAAAATTTTAAAGATTAAAAAAAAAATACTTAGGGTATTTCTAAGGAATTTAAAAGAGAAAATATCTAGACATTTTTGTTTAAATAGATGCACGATTATATTTTGTGTGTGCCAGTATTGTGCATGATACAGTATAATTTGAGTGGCTGCGGTAGCCAAGTGGGGTATAGGTATCGGACCGTGGCTTACCTTGTCACGAGTTCGAGCCCAGTACCGCTAAAGACTCGCCGAGTAGGGCAGCTATGGACGCTAAATCTGTCGAGAGCTGAAACATCCTCCCGTTGATGTGGTGGGGTCGTTAAAAGAGGGGAGTGCCAGTTCAGGTGTCGTCTACGTCCCTTGACCATGGTTTAAAATTACGTGGTCCGTCTCCAAAAGCCCTCGTGTAGCTGAACAGTGCGGCGTTAATATTATATCAATCAATCAATCGATACAGTATAATTTGAGAACAATTTAAGTTTATGGCCACGGGAACCTAGTGGTCAAGATCAAAGACTCATGGCTGGCGTGTCATAAGTTCGAGCCTAGTAAAGCTGAAGATCCGTCGTGTTGAGAAGATGATACAAGTTGAATCTATCGGGTCTCAAATACTCTCCCGTTGGTCTGGTGTGGAAGTTAGGAGAGAGAGGTACCAGCTCACAGAGGTACCATCCTTGTCCACATGACTGTGGTTCAAAATTACGAGGTCCGTTGCCAAAAGCCCGCGAGTAGCTGAATCATGTGACATTTATTTGCACTCACTCCCCTTCGCTTTCTGTTATTGTTTCTAATTCCATAGCAATGCTAGACAATCTCCATAAATCTAAAAACTCAAGGAAGTCTAAAAACAGAAGAGGGTCCAGAACGATCTCGTCCTTTTTGAAATCCAAGAAAGTCAAGATGTGGGCAATGAGACGAGCTCGGAATAACACAAGTCGCACTCTGGAAATATCTTCTGACCCTGGTGAAAAGTGAGTTTTTATATGGGCGCTCACAAAGCGCGAGAAGGCAGTCTGGTATTTCCTTGGCATAAGCTTGAATAAACCTCCTGGATTTCTTCCGAGGTACCAAGGACGACTAAGAGGAGTTCTTTCAAGATGGAGTCCAATCTTAGGGAAGATAATTCATTGAATGTAAGATACCCAGGAGGTATCACCTCCTCTTCAGCCGCAATCCTGGCTAAGAAATCGGCTTTCTCATTACCATCAATCCCCACGTGGTATGAGACTCACTGAAAATGTACGCTATGATTAAAAAAGAAATCCGATCAAGAAGTTAAAGGATTTCAAGGCTAGTTTGGTCCCCTATTGGAAAGATGTTGTATGGAAGCACGGCTGTCAGTCAGAATCCAAATGACTTAAAACTAAACCTCGGTTTCATATGCGTACTGCAAACCCATTTCGATAGCAATAAGCTCCGATCTAAAAACTGAACAAAAATTTGGATTTTTGATCTTAATATCCATGACTCCGCGGTAAGGGTAAGGATGTGTACTCCACTACCAGATATTCCCCCACCCCCTCTGTTGCCATCAGTATAGTTCTGTAAAGATGTCTGGGGTTACAATTTATTGTGTTTCCAAAGCCAACTGTCTGACGAGATCCTTAATCTCAGAGAGTTGAACAACTCTAGACAGAAGTTCTTCATGGAAATTAATTTCTTCAAGTTTCAGATCAAAGCCCACTGGACATAAAGAATGTAGTTGCACATTAGCAGAAGGCAAACCCAGTGTCTTTGCAAAAGAAAATGGGGTATGTTTCTTCAGACGTTGGTTGTCTGTCCAGTCGCGAAAATACGCAGACGGGCAGTATGGGTGAAGTACGTCGGGAGAATTTTCTCCTGGTAGGGTCACTTTAGGTGTGAAGGCCATACCATTATGCTCAGCTAAAACAGACAGGCATCCGTGGCTAAGTCGTGGTTGTGGTAGCCGAGTGGTCAATGTATTGGATCGTGGCTGGCCTTGTCACAAGTTCGAGCCCAGTACCACTTAAGACCCGCCGTGTAGGGCAGTGATGCACGTTAAATCTGTCGAGAGCTGAAACGTCCTCCCGTTGGGGTGGTGTGGTAGTTACGAGAGGGAGGTGCCAGCTCAGGTGTCGTCCACGTCACTTGGTCATTTGACCATGGTTCAAAATTACGAGGTCCACCGCCAAAAGCCCTCGAGTAGCTAAACAGTGCGACGTTAATATTCACTCACTCTAAAAAAATGATGATGTACATTTACTCGAAAATAAAAGATAAATAAAGCTTTCGCATAGATCCGTGAATAATCTAAAATGAAACGTTTATTTAAATTACCATCTTCGAGAGTTGTGATCCTTTGTGTGTCGAATTGGAACGACCGATCTTTTGTAGAATCTTTCCTCCCTAACCACGGGGAAAAACTCTACCCCGGTAAGAGAGTTACTTTTTATTCTAAAAAGACTTCGGCGAAAATATACGTTACTAAAATTTAAGAATGTAGCAGGGGGAGCAAATTTGCAGAGGCAAGATTGTTAACTTTATTCTCGTTGTGTGGTGCTGGATAAAATAAAGGCAAAAAAAAAAATTTTAAAAATTATTTTTCTTTTGTCTAGACTAGTTGGCCGCTTTAAGTTTTTCTGATTTCTCCTTTTGTTATAAACCTTTCAGAAGCTTACCCTACTTTAGGTAAGGGGTTCACTACCCCAAGGTAACCGAATAGTCTTACCTCTTTCCCATAAGTTTTTAGTTTACACTGGGGACGTGCCCGTCGCGAATCATAGGGATTTTTTTTCTTGCTTTCGATCTTCCTTTTCAGCCGATTCGTTGCTTTCTCTTTCGTTTAAGTTGAAGGTCAAAGATATACATTTGTAATAATTTACATGATGTATTTATTATAATACTGACAAAAAAGAATTCTTTTGAGCAGTTTGCCTTATACAGCCCGCTTGTTGCAATAAAACAGAACTTTTATTCTAAAACTACGGATTTCTCTCTGAAAAAACTCTTTCTCTATCTAAAGGTGGTCGTGGTAGCCAAATGGTCGTTGTCGCGAAATCGTGGCAAGAGTTGTTGCTGTCGAGTTAAAGGTTCAAATCTTGATGACACTAAAGACTCGTAGCGTAGCTCGTTAATCTGTCACGGCTTAAAATCCCCACGTTGACGTAGTGTCACAGTTTGGAAAGTGGAATATCATCTCAGGTGTCATCCTCGTCACTTGATTTTGGTTCGAAGTTTAAAGTTCACCAAGAAAGGGAACTATTAGAATCACACTTTGATGCAACCCAAGGAACTATTGGCGACGAACCTCGTAATTATAAACCACTTTCAATTGACGAATACGATCCTCGAACTAGAACCTCACTTTTCAAACTTCCACGCAACGCGGAGGCTTTGAACCTCAACAGATTAAACGTGTATTAGTCCCTCTTCATGGCGGGTCTGAAGACCCGCCAGAATTCGAACCCGTGACTCGATCATGCTGGCCACGGGTTACAGTCGTACTGTCTCCTGCATGGTGCTCAAAACTAAGTCTAACGACAGGCGTAAAAATCTAGCCCCTCACCACGATGAATTTCGTGGACCTGATGTTACTGACTATCAAGTGGCATAAGTAACAACAACGGGTTGCAATTAATAACTACTCATCAACGTTAAGCGTTAATTAAAATAAGTAATTCACGTGTAATACATACAAATAGAAATGAAACGTTGGAAATACAATTAAAATTGTTTGAATTGTGAATTTATAATATTACATTTACCTTTATCGTGAATAAAGTTTATTAGATTGACATTATGGCTCACATAAATATTTAGAAGTGCTACTTGTTTGCAAGCTCGTAACCTGCGTCATTTTTGTACCTTGTCTAAAATTCGAGTCATGGCCGCTGTAATCTAAGGGTCAAGAGCTCGTAGACGGCGTGTTATGACTTCAAGCCCTGATGCTACTGAACATCCGCCGTGTTCAGGATTGATGCACATTAAATCTGTTGTGGCTCAAAGTTCTCCCGCTGGGATGGTGAGGAAGTTTAAAGAGTGGGATGCCAGATCTGAGGTGTGAACCTCGTTACTTGACCGTGGTTCAAAATTACGATGTTCATCTCCAAGTTTGAGCCCAGTACCGCTGAAGACCTGCTTTTACGGACTTTATGGCTGGACATGCTGGTCACTTGTGGCCTCCAATCTCATATCTGACGGTAAAAATGATGTTGAACGAAGTTTTCGTTTTCATGCTGATTGTGTTGCTTTCTGATTGGTCGAGCCAATCATTCGATAAAGTTCGTTCATGATGGTAAAAATTCAAGAAGAGCTGAAAAGCTGCTCTCTCATTGGTGCATAAGTGAAGACGATGACTCTCATCGGCTGCCTTAGCAGTCTTAAAATTGACACCTGTCGTGTTGGGGGGTGATGCACGTTAAATCTATCGAGAAACGTCCTCCCGTTGGTGTGGAAGTTAGGAGAGGGGATGCCATCTCAGCTGTCGTTCTCTTCAGTTGATCATGGTTTCAAAATTCCAAAGGTTCGTCACCAAAAGCCCTCGTGTAACAGAACAGGGTGACGTTAATATTCACTCATTCACTCAGCCTTCGTCAGTGGCCTAACGTATGACCCCACATCGTGTGAGCCCCAGGATTCTAGGGGGATCAAAGCCTGATTGATGCCAAGTAGCCAAAGATTTGAGTAGACCAAGTAGACCCTTTGTAAGATACGGCTTGGGACCTAAAACTTGACTTTGCAGGGGCACCCTAACGCCACTGACCTCGATACTTATTGTCTTGGTCTGAATGAGTCTTAATACTTATCTATAAACTGATGTAGGATATTAATGTATACTACAATGACATTATCTTATATAATAGATGCATTTGTAAAAATAATTGCAATCAAATTAAATCTAATTACCTCAATCATACAAAATTAGGCGCTATATATTCTAAAAAAAGAAAACGCGCGTATGCAAAATTGTTTAAGAATAAGTACATGTATATACAAAAAAAAATCTCGCAATTATACTTAATGAGCACAACATACAATTTTGAAAGAAATGCTATCAGGGTTCTGTGATTTCAACCGATCTTCTGCGCAACGTTCAAACTTTGTAGCCGTTCCCCATTTGTTTACATTGAGGCCGCGCAGAGAAGGAATAAAAATGCAAAACGCACTCTTATTTCGATGTCAGTATCCTTCTGTAGTCGTGCTGTCACTGTATAACAGTTTCTTTCTTTATGTCGCAAAAATCAATGTCCCAACGACCGATGCCTGAATCAATTGACTGCGACCCTTTTTTCATTCCTTTTTCTCCAATTGCGAGTCGGCGGGAGACCTTGCATTAAGAGAATTCTAAAGTGGTTATGAAAGGAACGGCATGTTCCATCGTTCGCGTCCGTTCAGCGAAGAAAAAGAGAATTTTATATAGACGTTTATTCTACTTTCATAGATATGATTCTCTGAAGTGATTTAGGAAAATGACGTTTATTTTAGTGGAGAGATTGTATTATTATTGATGAGGACTAGATTTAGTCTTGAAGAAATATAATGGCTGTAAAATATACAGGGTGTCCGAGCTTAAAGTATCCAAAAGTTATGGATATTTTGGAACTACACCCATCAGAAAACCCCTACGAGATTTTTTGAGTCAAGTCCGATCGGCCGCATCTGAGATCATTATTCGGCAATCGCAGACGATAAACTCGTTACACTGACTTCATTAGTAAAGCTTAGGACGCCACAGTAAAATTTGCAGTGCGTACTTGGGTTAACAGAATTTAAATCAGTCACTCGTGTACAGCGACGTGTTCGAACAGAATGGAATGTCGATCCTCCGACATCAAAATCTATCCACCAATGGGAAAGAACTTTAAAGTAGACGAGAACTTTGTTATCTCTAACTGGCAAGTATCCTTCAGTTTTCGCGGTAGAAGACGATCGTGTGGATGATTCCTTTTGTAGGAGTCCTGACAAGTCTATTAAACAAGCCAGTAACGACATTCCGTTCTGTTCGAACACGTCACTTAACACGCGTGTCTGATTTAAATTCCGTTCACCAAACTACGCACTGCACCTTTTGCTGTGGTGTCCACACCTTTACTCATGAAGACAGTGTAACAAGTTTATCGTCTGCGATTACCGAATAAAGCGCGCACTTGCGGCTGATCAGACTAGACCCAAAAAATCTCGGAGGGGTTTTCAATCCACGAATGAAACAGTTTATTACATTCTGATGGGTAGTTCCGTAATAATAAGCCATAAATTTTGGATACTTTAAATCCGGACACCCTGTATATACTTGACTTGAGGACTAGTAATTACGATTTCTAGTTCAATACCCAATGATTTATGAATTCAAACGTAAGTTCAAATTATGGTTCCCTCAAGAACTACGTGTCGTATAATAACGGCTATTAAGTAACACTGTGAATCTATCTTCGTCTCACGTGATTTGGGGGGCTGCGGTAGCCCAGTGGTCAAGGTATCGGATCATGGCAGACATGTCATGAGTTCGAACCCAGTACCACTAAAGACCCGCCGTGTAGGGCAGCGATGCACATTAAATATACCGAGAGAAAAAACGTCTTTCCGTTGGTGTGGTGTGGTAGTTAGCAGAGGGGGTTGCCAGCTCAGGTGTCGTCCACATCACTTGACCATGGTTCAAAATTACGTGGTCCCTCGCCAAAAGCCCTCGTGTAGCTGAACAGTGCGACGTTAATATTCCCACACTCACGTGTTTTGGCTGCGGGAGCCCAGTGGTCATGGTCACGAACTAATGGATGGCGTTGTAGAGTCACGCGTTCAAGCCCTAGTGCCATTAAAGACTCGCCGTGCAGAGGAGCTGATGGAAAACGCTAAATCAGTCAAAGCTCAGTGTCCTCCTTTTGGCGTGGTTGGAAGTTCGAAGAGGGGGCAGTGGCATAACGGAGAATATTAGGCCCCAGCAAAGTTAGGTTTGGGGCCCCAAGCCGGATCTTACAAAAGGTTGCATACTTGGCGTCAGTCTGGCTTTGCCCCCCCCCCTAGAATCATGGGCCCCTCGCGATGCGTGGGTGTACGTTACGCCACTGCAGAGGGGAAGGGTACCAGCCAGGTGTCGTCCTTGTCACTTGACAGTTGTTTAAAATACGAGGTCCGACATTAATGGACTTTGTGTTGCTTTGTAGTGTGACGTAAATATAAAGACTTCTGCACTTGAGGAATTTTGAACCTCAACAGATTTAAAGTGCATCAATCGGAAGGTCTTTAGTTACATTAGGACTCAAATTTACGACTCGACAGAAGAAAAGCCAGATAAGTGTTCGCGACCATGACCACTCGGGTGTTGTTGCCATATGGTGAAATGATTAATTTAGTGCACACACAGTACACCACATTAACTTACCGTAAAATCCGGCGTATAACGCGCACCTATAACACCAAAAATACGATCGAAATTTAAGGTTGAGCGTTATACACCGGGTATAAAAACGATAACTTCAAAAAAAAAGTAGAGATGAACATACAAAAATTAGACTTCTACGTGTATCAAAATACTGTTTATTTAAAAGAAATAAAAAAAAACATATCTTATGAACTTAAAGAATTGTAGTTCTAGCAGTATGCTATTTTTTCAAAATCCTTGCATAATTCCTCGAACAAATGGCTTTAAAGCGTAATAGAATTGTTAAAGTACATTGCAGGTTCCTTCGTAACAAAGGGGATGCGCGTTATACGGCAAATATACCTAAAAGTTCAAAAATGCAGCTTAAAAGTGTAGGTGCGCGTTATACGCCGAATTTAACGGTATATAATATTACTTATTAACCATGTCATTTGTTATGGGGTTGATTAGATAGAAATGAGAATGTGTGTGTGTGTGAAAATACTAAATGAAGTGTCCAATTAGAAAAATTCTTCACCATTAACCCCTTGCCAGTGTCGTCCGAATACAGTTCGGGCAAGTACTAGGTGCAGTATTTGTGATGCCCGAACTGACTTCGGGCAGGAAAAAAATTAACGTTTCTATTTTGTGAAGCCCGAGCTGACTGCGTTTCTACTTTAGGATACTTAATTCACTATTTTCCTAATAGGTAAGACGTGAAACACGAGTTAATTGTAAAGAGTACGATATGGGCTTGTGTGTTGTACCGTGTTTTGAGACATGCCATACTCAGTAGCGTAATGTACACCCCCGCAACAACCGCATTCTGGGGGGAAGGGTTCTAAGGACCCCAAAGTCTGACTGCCACCAAGTACCTACTCTTTGTAAAATCCAACTTAGGGGTCAAAGACCTGACTTTTCAGGGGGGCCCAAATGTTCGCCGTTGCGCTAATGACCGTACCGTAAAAGATTTGTAAAATGTATGCATTGAAAATCATATTATATGTGTGTGTTGTGTTTTTATATTATACTAGTTGTACTGTATTTAACTTCAAAATTTTGTTTAATTTGCTCTAATCGAATAAGATGTGTGTGTAACTCATTACTTTTTTTTTTTTGTATATGTAAAAATACTATAAATATAGTAGTTATTGCATTTAAAATTTTATTTTTGTAATATCGAAATTATAATGACGTTAATATAGAAATCATTCATACATACAACAGGAAGTGCTGACAGCTAGAGGAGAAGGGGAATTTCCATGACAATATGTTATACATTCAAAAATGTTCTTGCAAAGCAGGGGGTAAATGAAGGGGAAAGAAACCTGTCTGACAGTAAAAAGAAGTCAAAAAATTTCGAAAAAAGGGAATTTTAATGACATCATTATAGCAATCACCCACATCGTACGCGTACACACCCACACAAAAGTGCTGGCGTCATGAAGGAAAGAGGAAATTAAAGTGGAAATATTAAGTTATACATTCGGTAAAAGACCGTGCAATGCCGGGCTAAGCAGAGGGGAAAGAAACAAAAAAGTCAAAGTAATTTCGAAAAGGAATAATGGAATAATTTGTGAAGGAAAGGGTAAATTTATAAAAGTAGAGAAAACCCATGCAACGCCGGGCTATGCAGCTAGAAGTAATATTAAGAACAAAATTAAACAGTCAAAAAAGTTTTCCATTTGTGGTCCATTTTTCTGAAATATATGTCACAGTTAAGCGGTTAATAATAAATAACATGTTTTTCAGTTCTAATATGAAGCAGCCTTTGTAGTAGATTGGTCATCGTCGCAATCTCCTGACTAGTGGGGTCAAGTTCTGCTGCCGCAAAAAAGTCGCCGTGAAGAGGGGCTGATATAAGTTAAATCTGTCAAGATTCAAAGTCATCACTTTGGGGGATGTGGAAGCTTGGAGATTTAGGTTCCAACGTAGAAATGATCCTCATCACTTTTGATCGTAGCTCAAAGTAAAAAGGGCATATTTACAACTATTCACTGAGTGTGCAGCAACAAACCAGACAGTTCAATATTATAGCGTACTTAATACATTTAGCACTTCACATATGTTTTTCTTACGACTCCAGTGACGTAAATCCAGCCAAATTAAACCAAGAATGATTACAATTGGGTAAAGCTCACACCAAATTTTTAAGTTTTGCGTAAGCCACTTCTTATATTCTAGTCAATATTATATTAAATACTAATTGGTATCTCTCTGAATTATTCAACTGCAATTTTCCCCATTTAAATTTCCCAGATCCCATCCAATCGTGGGTAAGTAAGCACTGCAAAACTAACCTCTGCAAAGAGCAGACAAAACGTGGCAAGTAAACCATAAATCTCTCCCAATTGAAGAGAATAAGCAGAGCCAGGCAGATAAACATTGATTAATTGAAGTTAGTAACGCATTATTGTATAATTCCCAATTTACTGATAATAGGTATGCTCCTCCGCATATATATATCTCCCTCCTAATCAGAACTCTATTTGCCTTCATATTTCCTTAATAATGCACAAATGACACCAGCAATTAATATTCGCTCTAGCTTATGAGCCTCGATATTCCATTAATATTCGCTACAGATTGCTACACTGCCTGTACTATAGCAGACGGTTGTGGGAAATTGGGTTAGTATAATTTTAAGATAAGTAATGCACATGTGAGTTGGAATAAATTTTTAACCACTCTGTATAAAATGATATTTTCAGAGCTATGATGGGTACTGTGTCAAAGACATGAGTTGGACGTACATGTATGGGTTCCTCTTTTGACAAATTGATTTGAATTCTGTTTCAGGCTGTAGATTATCCCTTTTTACAACGCATTTTCTTAATTTATATGTATTTTTAGAATGGACTAGCTGATATACCCTTTCTTCGCACGGGTCAGTTGAAAAATTAAACAATACAGATTGAAGGATAAAGAAGTTGTTATAATCAGTTAGTTTTACGTCAATTGCAAGTTAAACAAAACAAGTAATATAAAAAAATAGTTTTTTTTTTAAGTCATTTCCTACTTAGATCAACAACGAAAATTTTTATTTTAGCTACTTTTTATTAAATAGTTACAATTAATATAAATATGTATATACATAGGACAGAATCACAACATTAAGTGGTCATTAGTTTTTTTAATTATCATTAAAGTATCGTATTGTCCTTTTCTTTTCGGTCCAACTGAATGCTTTAACACGTGAGAAAAAAACATTTTCACAAGTTTTGACACAAGTCGCCAAAAGGGTCGCTAAGTCGCCAACGTGGCTGTATTTGTAATTCTTTAAATAATTAGTTTTAATCCATTAATTTTTATTAATTATAATTCAATTATATTCTATATTGTCATCCAAAAGGATCCTGTATATAAAATTTCAGCTCAATTCAGCGCTTTAAAATATATTTTATTAACGATTGAAAATTCCACCAAAATAAATATACAAATATATAAACAAATAAATATAGACAGTGCGAGCTAATAGTAGGAATTGAAAAAGCTTTTTGCATATCTCAGCTGAACAAAAAAAAAAAAAAACGCATTTGTTAAACTTTAAGTTTGTAGATCTAATAACTGATAAAAATGAGATCTTCTTTTTATTTATAACGCCCCGTAACTCTCTTGTGGCTCGATTTTTGAAAACACATTCCTCTGCCCAGTAAAAGTAACAAATTGTTACACATTTTGTGTAATGAAGGCTTTAAATAGTATAAATAATTTATATCTGAATGGCAATAAGTCAATATTACTTTCTGTTGTATTTATTTTATGTTAAAATTGTAATATTCGCAAACAACGCCGTTTCTTACATCATAATGGTGATTCAATAGAAACAGCGAAAGGTTGGCATCATTTTTGGCGAACATGTATGTTAGCGACTTAAAGATTGATTGAACGGTGCAGAAGTTGATATGCTGTAGTACCTCCTAGTGGGGATCTGCAACAAAGATAATAGCACAAAAACCTTCTCCACAAAAAAAATACATATACATGCCAATTTTCATAGTGATCGGTTGAAAGGTATTGGATTGATGCGATTTCATATATACAAACATGCATTTATATATATATAGATTAATAGTAAAATATTTAAGGTATATCCGACTACCCTAAAATTGTGAATTTTAGCAAAAATTGACATTTTTTTTTATGATATTATTCTATACGGCATCTCTTATTAGCTATATAAAAATACCAAATTTATTATTTTCCGTTCACTAGAACAAAAACTACAAGTGTTTTAGAAAAAGCAGAGGGCATTACTTTAAGCAAAATGTCATACTTTAAAACGCGTTTCACTCGAAATGTGTGTTTTTGAAAATTCTCAAACGGGGACAGCGATTGCTCAAAAAGTTTTGAAAATAATTAACTGAAACTCTTTTTGTGTAGGTTCTGTATAATAGTAATTTTAACCTTCAGATTTATCAACCACTGTTTTATTATAAAATTTACAGTCCCTTACGTTAATATAATCACTGTTTTTTTAAGCAATTTCATGTAATAACTAGAATAAAGTGCTCTAGCTTTTGTAAAAATTAAAATATCTCTTATCCTGAAGGTTATTTCAAAAAGGAATAACATAGCAACACATCAGAATTGAAAATTTGTTCATAAACTTTTGGTACAGAATTCACCCCTTTGTGCTATTTCTTAGTAAATTCTTACCAATCTTTTCCCAATTTAGTAATAATAATTTCGTTTTCTCTTCCTAATTTTAGAATATTTTTCTTAAAATATACTATATAAACAAATCTAAAAACCACAAAATAATCCCAGTATCTCCATTCTTTTAAAAAAAAAGTTGTCGCAAGTAGTCGGATATCTTAATATTTTGTGGAAAAATGTATTAAGGCGAAATGTTAATTTCAAACTGTACTATCCTACGTTATTAAGGAGACGGTACAATTTATAAAAGTATCTTTGATTTCATGGTTTGTTATAAATATTTTTGATTGCTCATTTTGTATGTATATTATGTTAACAGTTTTCTCCTCAAAACATCGTAAAATCCGATGTATAACGCTACTTTGCACACAAGAAAATAAGATCGAATTTTGCAGGTGGGCCTCATACGCCGGGTAAAAAAGTTATAGCTTTAAAAGTGAGAAAAAGAGAGAGAGAGAGAGATCAGCATGAAAAAAAAGTTTGACTTCTATATATATAAAAATACTGTTTATTTTAAAAGAAATGTGTGTGTGTGTGACATTCCTTACAAAGTTAAGAGGCTGTTGTTCTAAAAGTATACAATTTTTTCAAAAATTTGAAACCCCTCAAATATATGACTTGAAAACATAAGAGTACATTTGAGTTTTTTTCGTAAAAAAAGGGGATGCGTGTGTAATACGGCGAATATACCTCAAAATTAGAAAGAAAAAAATAAAGTATGGGTGTGCGCCCGTTGAACCGGATTTTAACGCTACCACAAATAGTAATTATTCAATTTTTCAAAGAGAAATCTAAACATTCATGAAGTAATTTTAAAATGCTCCACTTCTCCTTCAATAATTAATGTACACACATGGAATGAAGAATATACCGGGTGTTTCTAAAAGAATATCGAAGTTTAAACGCTTTATAGTATTTATCACATATAAGTTACAAGTATAATTCATACATTGAATGAAAGAGTAACTGAAACAGTTTACAAATGTTTAAAGAAGAGTTAAAAAAGAGTTTACAAATGTTCAATGTGAGCCCCATTCATCACATGGCACGAATCAAGTCGATAGGCAAGATCGTCCCAAACTTTTTTCAATGTGTCTGAGGAAGTTCTTACAACATCTTTGCTTCCATTCTGTGTCTTAAGTCTGGAAGGTCAACTTATAGAGGAGGAATGTACACACAATCCTTAATGAACCCTCACAGATAAAAGTCACGTGGCGTCAGATCGGGTGAACGTGGAGGCTATGCGATACAACTTTCATCGGGAGGCTCTTTGCGGCCAATCCATTGGTTGCGTACAGTGGTATTTAACCAATCGAGTACTGAGAGAGATCTTGTGAGGTGGTGCACCATCTTGCTGCCAAATGAAGTTATTTGGTTCACTTTCTCCCAATTGAGAAAATAGCCATAGTTGTAGAGCATCAAGATAGGCACAACCAGTTACAGTTGGTTACCA
>BMAV01004845.1:533355-559030 GCA_019973955.1 Trichonephila inaurata madagascariensis
CTTCTATTTCTTCTTGATATCCTGCTTCATTAAGCCATAATCACGAACGGAGTCTTAATATGCACAACATTATCCAAAACTCAGGAACAAGTTTTCCCGAAAAGCAACAAATACAAGAAGCAAACTAAACTAAATAATAAGTAAATAAAAGCCGAGAGTCAGAGTGCTATGAATAAGTAAATTTCCTTTAAAGAATTTACTAATTAGGACTCTCTTTGAAACGAAAATCAGAGGGACTTTTTTTTTTTCTTTCTTTACTCCTTCCCTCCTCCTGCCCCACCTCTTTTCTTTTCTGAAAGATCCTTCTTCGTTTCGAGGCAGTGTTTTGTTCTTTAATTGGTTTATTTCAATTTAAAACGCTCCTAATTAGAGCTATATTCTTTTCATTTCTTAGAAGATCATAAGCGCTGTACGCTTTCGAAATGAAAGATTTAATGAATCTCATTCAAAAATGCTAAGAGTCAGTGGGGCGGAATTTTTATGGTGAAAGAATTAAAGCTTTGCTGTGCGCGCACACGCTTTATTGCATAGCATTGATGGAACAGTTTTTTGTGTGTGTGTGTGATTTGTATTTAATTTGTATTTAATAGAATACACGGTTGTTCTGTGTATTCCTCTCTTTTCTATTCCGGAACTGAACTAGACCTAAAACTATTTCCAATAAATTTGAAATGAGAAATTAATTAGAGAAGATGTTTCTGCGGAAAGCTTCTTTCTTAATTTTAAAAGAGTGATCAAAAGCATTTTTGAAATGCAATTCAAGTAGTTGATGATTCGAATGCCAGTGAGATTGCGACTACTTGAAATTTTGTAACCTATTTTAATCTTTTCTAAATGGGAACAGGAATATAAATCTTTTAATCGTATTTAAATCTGACTCCGTCTATATTCCTGATATGTTTATAATTTGGTTTTCGAGGTACAATGAAGTAAAATCATGACGGTCCCATGTTAAATGAAATCACGTGTTCTTTATTGAATTCAAAACTGACATTAAACTTGTTGTTATACTTGAAAAATATAGATGCAATTTTTTTTTTCAAACTTAATACTTGGGTAAAGATAAGATTCTTCAAAAAGTTTTGCTAAATAAAAAAAAAATATCCATGCACTTTTAAATCTAGTGCATTTTGTTTACATATGTGCTATGTTATTGTTGAGAAATTTGTATTTTTCAATAGAAAAAATCTGCAAAAAGCAAAAGTTGATAGCAGTGAAGTGCATGAAATGAATGACTGGAAACGCGTGATTTCAGCTATCACGTGATTTTGAGGTCCCAAAAATCTACTCCATTATTTCATTACATGGATTATACCAGCTGTTAAACTTTCGATCACCACACAGCCTCCTTTTATGTATCAAGGTGACATCGCAGTCCTCCAAGATTTTGAACATTCCTTCTCGACTTAATATTGTTGATCAAAATACGTTCTAATTGAGTTTCTTCATTGGGGAGTATTTATAAGGTGACCATTTTTTTTACAATGAAAAGGAGGACGAAAAATTTAAGAAAAAATTACAACTCAAATATATGAAACGTTTTATTAATTCAAGTAAAAATACGCTAATTACGCTTACATTCTTTTCAATTATTATTTTAAACGAGTATTTTTCAATTGAATGAATTTTTTGTCAACATTTCATTTTTTAGTATATTGGAAAGTTCGGGCAAAAAATATCTTTCATACTTAATTTTACGGTAAGCACTGTAGCAAAAATATTAACATTCGATTTTGATTTCTCACTAGCCACTTCACAAAAATCATTATCAACTGGAAAACCCTCTTTCAACTGCTGCATTAGTTGAAGGGCAGCACAACGTAAATTCAACAAGACTAATTACATTTTCATGTGGAATGTGTTCATTTTTGAAATGGTTTAAGTAATTTCACCCGTCTTTTACCAATTTCTCAGCATGTTGATTTTCCAATTGTTTTAATTTATTAGAATTTAAATATACATTCAGTCTTCTTTCTACTTCAAACAGACAATTGTCATCGATTTTATTATCAGGCATTTCTTTCAATAAAAACTCAACGTAATTTTCTATATTTGCCCAATTTACTTGCGACAAAGTCAAAAAATACCAATGAAAACTGTTATTTCCTGTGATATTTGCTTTAGACCATTCTTGGACATTTCGGAAACATGTTTGGTTCATCTCTGAATACAGAGATTAACAGATCAGTTTTAAAATATTCAAAAGGAAGACACTTTTCGAGGAAGGACAGAATCTATAAAAGGGGTACTGTCCTCCATAAAGGAGGACGGTTGGTAACCTTACTATATAGTAATATAGTCTAATATCGCACATCTTTCAATTTTTCCTCAAGGTCTCATGTAACATTGGTCTTGTGGACAATTCATGTTACATTCTCATGTAACATTGAGATTTCCCTATTTTACAAATTGGGAAATCTCAATGTTACATCAGAGACTCCTGGAAGTCCACGACCACAGTTTAAGAATCGCTGGCTAATACTGATGTCACACATATTTTGACGGTCATGGTTGGTGAAGGGTGATGATCACGAACTGGTGGCATTGTTGTTTCTGTTAAGTTCGAGCTCTGATAGTTTTAAAGACCCTTCACGGAGCTGACGCATGTTAAATCTACAGAAGTTCTCAAAGTTAGCGCGGTGTTGATAATCCATCGACTCGGATGTTTTCCTCTTCACTTGATCAGGATTATGTTGTTGCTGATTCTTATGCCACCTGATTTCTCGGCTGCGTATGATCCAGGCCCACGAAATTCATCAGAGCAAGGGATTAGATGTACACCTGTCGTTAAGAGTAGCATTGAGCAGTACGATTTAAGCAGGGCAGAATACCCTACGGGGGTCAGGAGCCTCCCACCTCAATTCCCCTTCCAGCAACCTCACAAGATGACTTGCGACTTGACGGCTATTTAGAGTACCCCCATGCCGCAAATACAATATACTTTTACAAACACCCATGCCTTCTTCGGGATTCGAACCCAGGCCATACGGCACAGCAGTCAGCGTCGCTAACAACTATACCGGATAGGCGACTATGCCTTCTCAGGATCCTGAATTACGAAATCCATCCCCAATAATCTTGTGTTAACTAATCATGAGTTATACTAATATTCAAGCAATCCAGACGTCTTTGTGATAAAAGCTCGAGAATATCAACCATTTCATACGCGCAATATGTTTAAAAAAAATAATTTTGGAATTCTCAACTTATGTTAGTATTCATTTTAGAAATATGTATGAATCATGTTAGACTTCTTTATTATTCTTACATATTAATATAATTATATTCTGCAAATTACAACTTTCTTACACAAGTTGTTTCCCATTCTCTGCTTTTGATGGACGCTATTCAAAATGTTTTTAAATACAGATACAAAGAGATGAATGATTTCTTAAATGACACTGTGAAGACTAGATCCATACACACTGGTGCTCAGAAGTTGAGCATGGTTGAAAACTAAAAAGGAAATAGTAAACTTTGGTATTGTGGACGTGTAATCTAACTCGTGATTTCTTACATGTACATTTTTAGTCAATGACTCAATAAAATGATGGGTAGGGCTCAGTGGTGTAACGGAGAACGGAGGTTTTGGGCCACCTATAATCCTCTCCCCCCATGATGCTGGGGTGGCACATTACGCCACTGGTGGGGCTATTAGGAACGTACAAAATAGCAAACGTATCGGTACTGAAAATACCACTGAGTGAATTTACAATGTTCTGAATTTTTCCGTACGATTCTGTATAATCTTTATATCTAAGAAGGAAAAATACTTTCATAAATCAGTAAATTAAGTCTTATGTAGAGTGTTCAGAATGTCAACATAAACTGTAAAAATTCACGTAGAGAAAACGAATAATGATATGGGTGGGCTTTTCACTAAATGCATTATTAAGACATGAAAGCTTTTTTTAGATAGAAATAGTAGATATAGATTGACTTGCAATCAACAAAAATTTATCTCCCGGAATCGTATTAAAAATATTATAACTTTTCGTATGTAAAAAAAATTGCGTGCTATCTTTAAGGGAGGTCAAAGAGAATTAGTTAGGAGCTTGGTATCATTTTTTTGTATTTGAATATCAGAATTTTACCTGAATAAAGGATATTTTTGAAGAAACTTCGTACATCGACAAATCCCGCCTTCTGCGAATAAAAAACGAACTTTCAAACCATTACTCTTATCTTTTTTTGTGACTTTTGTGTCTTTTTTTTGCGACTTTCAGCCACTCTATACATGATGTTGCCGAATTCGACCGACAAATTAAGAGGGGTGATAATAAACAGCATGTAGACTACAAATCAACATAGAACATGAGATCGCAAACCATGTTTAGTCGGAGTAAATAGGGTAGAGGTAAGAAATACTTTATATATTAGACATAAAGCATGTTTACAATACGAATAATGCATCACAGGTTGATGTTAGAAGTGCAACGACAGGCAATTGTCACAGGAATTGCGACACCGACGAACGAAGGATTAGCCGTCGGTGTTGTAATGGCGATGTCAGCTAAAACGACGACTGTCTGTGCTTCCGTTGTAGCCCCCAGCGCCTCACACACAAGCGATTTCAGGTGGCCCCAGAAGAAGAAATCCAAAGGATTGAGGTTCGGAGAGTGTGGAGGCCGAGCAATAGGTCCATCTACTGGAATATTCAGCATGAAAGTGGCTTCTCCCCGCAATCGAAAAATGTGCTGGTACATCAACATGCATGAACCATGCGTTCTGGTGCCCATTGGCCGGTACTCCCTGCAACAATTCCAGGAGAAGTTAGAAATTTGCTTACGTGAAGGGTTCTTCAACCCTTCCACAGCTCTCCAAATCCCCGCATTCGTTTGGTCACTCCCCTTGCTTGGCTCATCATTCTCACGACGGTTATTGTTGTCACAATTTTCACTGACTAAATGGGGTTTGTAATCCATGTTCTATGGTGATTTGCTATCCTCACGCATCCTGTTATCATCCTTTTGAATATGTCGGTCGAATTCGGCAACACCCTGTATATTTTTTTATTAAAATTGTTTTTTTTTACATTTCGCTATTGTTTTTAGAAGGTTCCTCATCACTAAACATGGTTCCTCAAAGAATTAAGAATGCTAAATTCTAAGTTTAGAGACAGCCTTGAAAAACTCGGAATGTAGTCTACAAGTGCTTTAACCCTCTAAGTGGTCTGCACTTAAAGTCTTGCCATTCTGGAGATGCTTCAAAAATGCACCGCACATATTTTTTTGCTTTCAGGTGGGGTTCTCAAAAGCGGTTGAGCCGTATTTTTAAGAATGCAGCTCGGCCGCTTTTGGGAATCTTGCTTGAAAGCAGAAAAAGCATTTCTGGAATGGCGGAATTTTAGGTGCAGACCGCTTGGGGAGGGTTAAAAAGCGACATATAATCACTTAGACAACTAAGGTAGTTATTAAGATAGTCAGAATAATAGAGCTAGCTTGTGTAAAAGGAATTTAAAACATGCTAATAATATGTTTCATTTGTTAGCTCAAAAAGGAAGGCAGTGTTCTGAAATGACAATGTTCCATTCCATGCATCAAAACTGCCTGAAGAAGATATCAATGGATAAGAACACATATTTTTGAGTCAACCTACAAAAAGCTTAAAGGAAAATTCCATTGAAAAATGTTCAGGTTGCCCCTCCCCCTTCCTGTTTACGTTAAAGGTAAGTAATATTCTTGTAGTCAAATAGAAACTAGTTACCTTTTCAATTTTTCGGACAGTTAGAACGTTGGTTATGGAAGTCAATAAATACATTGCACATGAACGTTAGTGCGTAAATCGGAAATTCTAATTTTATCAATTAATAACTTTGTTAGATTCAGGGAGATCGATAGAACTTTTTGTGCTTATGTCGAATGAAATTTTAAAATCCAAAGTATTCCAGGTTTCGTTTTTGAAGGTTTATTTTTAGCTTCAGCTTTTTTACGTAGAGGTTTTAAAAAGTACGTTAATAAGCTCATTCAGAGTACATTTATTCAGGAAATAAAAAAATACACTGAAGGGTCACTGAATTAGGGATAACGAGATCTATGCAGATTGTGTAGCGCTGCGCATCATTTATGGGCAAGCGAGGGTGCTGCATATATAGTACATATTGTGGTTGTTCTGAATTAGTTGTTGGAATTGCCAGTATGGATAAACTGCCTTATTTAGGCGCCTTCGATCGCAAACCAATCGAAGGTGCCAAGGCGCATGGGCCATTCAATTTCTTAAATCGTCAGACAGTTAGGATTTTCAAAGTCGACACTGTCAAGAATATACCAAAGAATGCATGGATGGTGTACAAAAAACTAGCGATCGGGCAAACTGCAAAGGACAACTATCCATGGCAGTGCGTAGTGAGAGACGGCTCAAGCGTATTGTGTGTGTGTGTGTGTGTGAACGCAGCCAGCAAAGCCAAACATTAGCTCAAATTACCACCCAGTTGAATGACGGTGCCAGTCGTGCAGTTAGTAAACGGACTGTGCAATGTTCGCTTTACCGTATGGGCTTCGGGAGCCGTCCTCCTAAGAGAGTGCCATTGCTCAATGCTTGCCATCGGGCTCCACGTCTTGACTGGGCAAGAGAGCAAAGATACTGGAGCGAAGAGGATGAAAACGAGTAGCATGGAGTAATGAGTCTCGATTCTGACTAAACGACGAAGGGAGGCTGAGAATATGGCGTCAGGATCTCGAAGCAATGGATCCTGCATGCCAGGTTGAAACTGTACAATGGCATGGTGGCTCAATTATTGTCTGGGGTACTTTTTCGTGGCACTGTTTGGGATCTTTGGTGTGTGTACCAACCTCTTTCAATGCAATTCGGTACGTAGAGTTGCTGGGTGATCACCTCCATCCGTTTATGCTGTTCTGTTATCAGCATAGTAATGGAGTTTTCCAGCAAGACAACTGTACCTCTCACAAGTCCCGGTTGGCTACTGGCTGATTGGATGAGCATTCTGCTGAATTTTCTGTCATAAATTGGCCACCTGGAAGCTCAGACTTAAATCATATTGATCCTCTTTAGGATGTTTTGGAACAAGACGTAAAAGGCTATCACATCCCCAACAAACCTTAGTGAATAATGGACAGCTTTAGCCAATATTTGGTAAGTCATTCTTGTGGAACTTTTCCGGAAGCTTGTTAAATCTATGCCTCGTAGTGTGGCAGCCGTTATCTTGTTACTAGATAAGTATCCCTAATTCAGTGTATATACTATAAAGAAAGGCACATACATATTACTTCTCCAAATAGTCACCATACTTATTCAGGCATTTGTTCCATCGGTACATCAAATCATCGAAACCAGCATCGTAAAAATCAGCGTCAAGACTGTGCAAGCACATCAAGATGGCTTGTTTAATCTCAGCATCGGTTCTGAAATGCTGACCTTCCACGTGTATCTTTAAAGATCCGGAGATCCCTTGGTGAGAGATTGGAACTGTAAGGAGGGTGGTGCAATACCTCCCACCAAAAACGCATTTTCTTCATCACGCACATCGGTTCTGCATTTGTCGAATTCCGTGCATTAAAACCACACCCGTCTTCGTGTCATAACACTTTTTACCGTGCACTTCTACCAATGGGTTCAATTCATATGACGTCATAGTCACATGACAATAACCTCGTGTTTTTAACCAATCAGTTTAAAATCTCATGTAACTTCATAGTCACACGATAAAAGCAATCATGTGTTTCCAACTAATCAATTCATGCACTTCGTTGTTGCCAACTTTTGATCTTTTCAGAAACTTCCTCTTAAAAAATACAAATTCGTCAACAACAATAAAGCACATAGGTAGACAAAATGCATTTTATTTAAAAGTACATGCATAAAATAATTTTTTTTTATTTAAAAATTTTTTGAAGATATTTATTTTTTTTATAGCATTTGGGACATTTTTACTCAATTATAAAGTTTGAAATTTTACCCAAGTTTTACAAATAGAGCAACAAGTACAATTAGTTTGATGTCTGTTTTGAATTCAATGGAGAACACGTGTTTGTCTTTATCATGTGACCGTCATGAATTGAGCCCATTGTTTTAAACTCAAAAACCACATAACACACTATGTTTTCGTCAATGCAACCACCTTCTAGTTGAGATTTAGTCATGTTACTTAAGAACCAGCGCCATCTACTGGCGCGTTTGAATACTATGATCGTCTTAGTTATCTCCAAAGGGATTTTTAATCATACGGGGAATTTACACACCCGTCAGAGTTCTTGTTATCTTACTTTATGAAACATCTATGTATATAAAGACTATCCTCTCTGTTTCAGAAGTATTAACATTTTACCGCAGGGTATTAAAGTTTAAATGAGAGAGAGATGCACGATAAAAAGGAATACTTATGCATCATTTAAATTTATTTTGAACTACATGTAAATCTGCCAAAGGAATGATCCAAGGTGGATTGTTGCTGATCAGGTTTCTTCAAAAAATAAATATAATATATAGTTTCAGGGTATTGTAAAATGCCAAAAAGTGCATGAATAATCTCTTTCCGATGCATTAAATTGGTCAAGTACGTAAACACCCAAACAGTTTATGTATGCATTTATTGCTTTCTTTTCTTAAGATTTCCCTGAATTTTGAATGCAAGGGAAAAACAAATAAATAAATGTAAATCTACAACGAAGTTTATTAAAAAAAAAATCGCTTTCTTTTCTGCTTTTTGCACGTTAGGATTAGTTGTATACTTATTTTTTTTAAATTTTGTTTTATTGAAAAGGTTATTTTGTCCGTTATTCTCAAACTTATTTATCCCAAATATTGCTTGAATACAAAGTTTTATGAAGGAAATCAAACTTTTATCACTTTGTATTTTTAAATTCTCTTAAAAAGTCGTTAAACCGCTGTAAATTAATTGAATTTTTTCAAATTTTTGCAGTTCTTTAAAATTAAGTTGAAAATTAAAGGGAATATTTTAATGCAAAACGAAATAATACGCGTAAAAATAACAAAATATTCTTTATCATTATCAGTGCTCACTAACATAGTGTACTACGTTAATTAATATTCTTTTGTCGTGGTATCAAAAGGAAAAATCACCAAATTTTTAAATTTTTTTTATTTTATGCCTTTTTTTCTACAATAAGACTTCCCATTAGAAAGCTTTCAAAGTTCTTTTTTTTTAAAAAAATATTCTGATAATTCTTTTTGAGTATAAAAGTATATTCATAATTAATAGTTAAATTAATTATTAGTATAGAAATAATTATACTAAAAGAGCATTAATTTCTGTTCTCAATTATTTTTCCCAATTATGCATTCGAATTAAATATTACATTATCACGTAAATTGTTAAGCAGGCTTTTTCTGTAATTAAAGTTATTATTGGAATAAATTATGCAACAAAAGAAGAAGAAAAAAAAAAAGCAACTGAAAACTAAAATAGAACTGACTAGAAGTAAAAAAGATCGATATATTATATACCAGACTTTTTACTCTTAATAAAATTAGCGTTCTTTTTCCTTCTAAAAATGTGTTCCCAGTATATTCTGAAACGAATATTAAAAGCAAAATGTATAACTAAAAAAATAAATAAAAAAATTGAAATTATTTTAATGTAATACGAGCTTCTTTCTGCAAGAAGAACAAATATTCCATCCCAAAACAATTTTATTTTTGAGCGGGAAAAAATGAAAAAGACAAAAAAAAAAAAAAAGGAATATTATTTAAAGCGAATTTCGCATGGGCTCTGTGAGATAAATAAATTACTAATGCATTGCCTTGCAATATCAAAATTTTATTTAACAATGAATGATTTCATTTCGGAATTGCTTATCTTATCTTTTTATCTTAAAATAATACGGAGCTTTTGTGCGTTAAAGAAAATACAGTTTACATATTTTCAATTTATTTGAAGCGTTTACAATACCATTTTCTTTTTTCATTCGTATTAATGAACTGTTTTCTCTGGGCAGCGCATTATACAGGAAAAAGAAAATTACTTTCCGGTCACTATTTCAAAATTTAGAATGCTTTCACGAGGTAGAAAGGGAGGGGGAAAAACGTTGGTAGGGAGAAGAAAAGAACAAAGCACAGGGGAAAAAATATATTAAAGAAACAGAGCTAGAAGAAACGTTATAAATCACATTTTATGCTTGAAAATAAATTGCGCAGCAAAAATTTCTAACTCATTGCTTTTAACCAAGAAACCGAAATATAAAAACCTTTTTTCCTTCCCTCTCTTGTTTAAAATCTAAGGAAAAGGGAAAATAACCATTGCCATTTTCCGGAGCGAAGGAAAAAAAATGGCGGGAAACAGCAGCAAACGATAAAAATCTTTTATCAAAGGGAAAAACCTCCCGAAGTATAAAGTAATTACGTTTGGTTATTTCTTAACATAATTATTCAACCCCCATTCTGTTGTAAAAAGTGTACAGCGTCCTTCCCTTAAAACTATCAAATTAGTTCATTATTACGTAATCACATACTTAGGCGCTGGAGAACAATTAGCGCAATTAACGGCAAGTTCTCGCAAAATCTCGTTAAAAACGGGATCTTGTGTTATGGAACTTTTTCAGCGCTAAGATGGCGTCTAGCAGTAAAAGTGTTTTACACGAACAGAGAGATATTTTCAATTTAGAAGGAGCACATACAATGAAAGACGGAATATAATGAAAGCTTTTAGTTTTATTTTTACTTTTTTTTTCTCTTCTCTTTTCTGTTTGAAAAGTCTTTTATTTTTGAGAGCCAAAGGAAAAATAAGCTCTTTGTTTTGTCTTCTTTTATGGGTTAATATACTTTTTCTTCATCTGTGATATTGGATTTTTGGAAAATATGATGTGGATATAAATGTCAGTGGGAGCGCAATTTATTTCTAACGGCCTAAAATATGCAGCATAAAGATTGTTTTCCAGTATTCTACAATGAGCAAAGAGCCCATGTTTGAAATATTCGCTGGATGATTCTTTATATATGGTACTTACAGGACATTACAGAATTACGTAAAATTGTTTTGCTGGGGTCTTTTGCTAAATGAATTCGAAAATGGCTATTTCCCGTGTACTGTTTTTTAGCGAAGTATATTTAATAATAAATTTCCAGCAATGTTTACATTAAATCAAATCATCTTGTTTATTTATGGGATTTATGAGCAAACAAATTAGATCTTTTGTTTGGAAATGGTTATTTATTTCTTATATGTTTTCATAGTTATTTTTGATTTTTTTTCTAATGTTTTTATTGTTTAACGAAGCGTGGAATGTGATATTCAACAATTTGAAAGTGCCTCCATACAAATTGTCAAAATGATAAAGGACACTCATCTTCGTTTCAGTTGCAAAATTTTTTTTTCATTTGTTCTAAGAAATTATTTTTCAGTTAAAAACAAAATGAAAAATCATTCAAAAAAGTTTTTTTTAAAAAAAATTGCTTGCGTGCTTATGACCACACGAGAGAAGTTGAAACTTCTGATTTATTCTGGATAAGATAAGCCAATTATTTGGATGTACAACGTTTTCATTTACATTTTCGCATGCGGGCGTTAAGTAGCTCTTTTTTCGTGCCCATTCATCTCGATGGATTTGTTTATTTCATTCATTTTCTGTAGAGGACAATATTTAAATAATTATGCATTTTTATTCTCTTCTATATGAGTATATACGATTTAAATGTCAATTAGTTCAATTATTTAAAAATATTTATATAAAATTAAACATGAATTATGAAATAAGACATTAATGAGACATGAAACGAAGTTTGAGAAAAGAAAACCTTTATTTTGCAATATCTTTTATAATTAAAAAAAATTTAAAAAATAATATTTTCATGGCTTAAAATTATTTATTTTTATGTTTTTCTTCTTAATAAAGAGAATATTACTTTTTTAATACTTTGATAAACGATGAATAATAGTTTTGATTTGAATGAAAACTTGCCATTTGAATTCTGATATTTATAAAAACTTTAAAAAAATGTTTAATTTAATTCTACCGAATATTTTTTTAACTATGATAGAAAGATTATCGTCTACAGGAGTCTAAGAGAAAGACCATGTGTATAATATTTGGCAAAATATTGAACAATTAAGCCAGATTACAAAATGTAAATACATGAAGCCTCTTTAAATCCATTAATAAAACTGCACGTAGGAAATTTTAAATAGATAAATACCGTAAAATCCGGTGAATAACGCGCAGCTATACTTTCATGCTGAATTTTTTAACTTTTAGGTATACTCGTTAACTTTTAGGTAACGCGCCCTTTTTAACGAAGATATCTAAAATATTAGTATACATTGCTTTTATTTTTTAAAGTCATTTATTCAAGGTTTTTTCCCAGACTTTTGAAAAAATAGTATACTTCTAGGACTACAGCTCTTTTAGTTCGTAAGGCAAGTCGTTTCTTTCAGATAGACAATGTTTCGATACATGCAGATGTAAATTTTTTTTTACGCTCATCTCTTGTTATTTTTAAGGTTATCATTTTTATACCCGGTGTATAACGCGCACCCTTAAGTTTCGTTCTTATTTTTTTTGTGTTCAAAGTGCGCATTATACGCCGGATTTTACGGTAATAGACTTTCATGAGCTTTAAAAAATCAACTGCTTTTCTTCTGCCAATTTTGGTGAGTAATTGCAAGTGATAGCCCCAATAAAGCCAACATATACACCCAACTCTTTTTTTTTACACGGTATATACGTTCCTTAGAAAACCATGAAAAAACAAAAAAAAATCGTGTAACGTAAAAAAATACATGCAACACATGGTAAATTTGGGGGTATGTTCCTCAATTTTAAAAAATCCTGTAAGATGGAAACATCTTTAAATAGTTTTCCAAAATATCGTGCAAAAAAGTTACAATAAAATCCATGTTACATATTTATAAAACAAAAACAGTTCATTTTTGTTACAAAACAAGTAATATAAAAAAAAAAAAAAAAATTTCAAGTCGATTTCTAGATCAACAAAGATAATTTTTATTTTAGCTACTTTTTATTAAATAATTACAATTAATATAAATATGTATATACATATACGACAGAATTACAATATTAAGTGTTAATTAATTTTTATTAATTGTCATTAAAGTATCGTATTGTCATCCAAAACAACCGTGTTTTTAAAATTTCAGTTCAACTGAATGCTTTAAAACGCGAGAAAAAAAATCTTTTAAAGTTTTGACCCAAATCGCGCTAAAAATGAAACCAAAGTGGCTGTATCTGTACTTCTTTAAATAATTAGTTTCAGTCAACTAATTAAATCATATTTTTACCCCAAACGATAGTGTATAGAAAATTTCAGCTCAAATGAGTGCTTTAAAATGTGAGAAAAGAACCCTTTCAAGTTTCCAAAATGGTCGCTAAGTCACCAAAAATGATGCCAACGTGGCTGTATTTGTAATTCTTTGAATAATTAGTTTTAATCAATTAATTATTATTAAATACCGTATTGCCATCGAAAATAATCATGTATATAAAATTTCAGCTCAATTGAGCGCTTTGAAATGTATTTTATTAACGACTGAAAATTCCACTAAGATAATTAAATAAATATATAGAGAGTGAGAGCTAATAGCAGGAATTGAAAAATTTAAATTTGTGAGCAGTGAAAATACAGTCCATAACTACATAAAAAAAAATCAAATTGAAATTGAAATTAGCAATAAAACTACTAACTAACAGCTATTCATCGCTATTTGATACCAAGCGTACACGACTATTACGAACTGGATTAAAAATGCTTTCATCAGTAGAGGTGTCAGATATGTCTAGCACAATTGTCGATTTTGATTCAAAAGAAGAATTGTGTCGGTTATTAACGGCCTCTGTTAATGGCTCTTATTAGTGGCTGTCTTTTTTTTTTTGTTTTGTTTTTTTTGTTTTCTCAAGTTGATTATATAATTCTTGATATCCTACTAAAGATAACGTAGAAATTTTAATGCGCCCTCTATTTCAATATCATGAGTAAGGATTGCAATATCGGACTAAAAGTTCAATAGCGGTATTTGGTATTTTTTAGGTCGGTCTTAAATACCGGGATACCGGTTTTAATACCGGTAGTAGAAATTTTAGGAAAAGAAAGAAAATACAGGTATTTCTCTTTGTTTCATTTGCCAGTTTTATTAGAGAGCGTAAATATCACAAAAATTATGTGTAACTTATGAATTATAAGAGTATATAAAGAATCACAAAAAAAGTTTAAATATCACTATTCAACCTATGGTCTGCAGTTTTCATCATATAAATAATGAAACCAAACTGAAGTATTATCAACAGATTTTTTTATGTTCTTTGTTTATGTGTATACATATAATATATCTGAAAAATTTGAACCCTGATATACAAATACAATGTGAATAACAAACTCACTACTTTAAAAAATATGGAAATATTACGCACTTTCTTCGCAACTACAATCTTGTTTCCACAGATGTGAATATGAGACTACGAATCCAGCGCGTGCGCAGTATCGCTCTTTGGCCCCACCTCCTTGGACGATTCACATATTTTATCACTTCTCTTAATTATACGATGAAACTTTGTATTCACAGTCTAATTAATTTCGCCCGTTAGGGAGACATAAAAACAAAAACGTACACTATTTTGCAAAGTTGTCGATCCCTGAACATATAGTGGAGACAATTTAAAGAATTTCTAATAAATACCAAAAAAGCGGTATTTAAACTTGTGAATACCGGTATTACAAAATTGTATAAATGGCTCAAAATACCGGTATTCGGTATCCCGGTATTGCAATCCCTAATCATGAGTATTAAAATGTTGCTCCATACTTGTAGCAAATTTCAAGCCCTCGCGAATGAAATCAGCTGTTAATAGCTGAACTTCACCTTAGACTCTTCGCCAGTATCGACTTCTTTATTATCATAAACTCTTTCAAATCGGCCTCATCCAAATGGTACTAGTCCCCAAATTCTTTTGGTATTCGTGCTAGAACAAAAAATTAGTTTAAACAAAATCGTTAAATTGATGTTCCGTGTTATTTCAAAATCGTGTAAAAAAGAATTGGGTGTACTTGTCGAATGAAATTTAGGTAATGAATATATAATCAGCATAAGCTACAAGCTGTGATATCTTTATATTATCGATGGTTGTGTATATTTTTGTTGTGCCGATAGTTGTGTTCAGTTCTGTTGTATCAAGAGTTTTGTTGTCTGTCTTCATTATGCTTCAGTTAAACTTGATTATATTGGTATTCAATGTGAATTATTCTACAGGTTAGTTATCTGTAACAAAATATGTAATAAGTGTTTAAAAATTAGAATATTTCTTCTAGATTTATTTGTTGAACTATCCATATTCTTGAACGAAGTTCCAATTACAGAAAACTAATATATTAGCTTTATTTTTAATATATATACCAATATTAAGAAATAATAATGTAACATAATTGTTACAGAATAAAGATATACAACAAAAAGACAAAATCCTGGAAGTAAAATCAGAATATCTAAAACTTAACAAAGAGTAATCGTAGAAGTTAAACTTGGTATAAAATTTAAAGAAAATGCCAAAAAAAAGTTAAAAATTAAGTTTCAATGAGATGAGAAAAACTCCTTTTTACTGCTAGGTAATTATCTATTAAATAAGTTATACAGTAAGACATGATCAATTGTAAACATTCCAAAATTTTAATTCTTCGAATTCTTTCTGATACACAATTTTAATTTGAAGCAATGAAAAGAATTTTGAGGGAAATTAAAAAAATAGAAATTCCATAATATAAACTATATCATGCAAGCAAAAAAATAAAATCACAAAACAATTCTAACTTAATTGTGTACATTTCCGTACAACTGGTGCAAAAACTGCAACATTTCTCAGTTTAAATCAACTTAAAAATTACTTAATGCTCCTAGAAGAATTCAATTTAATTTTCAGGCATATCTTATTTGTATTAAACTAAAAAATTTACATCCCGCTAAAATCAAGCTTTAAGTACAACTCTGTGTAACAACTGTTCCGCGAACAAAATGGCGAAAAAATCTCTCAAGTAATTCTATGACTATTACTTCTACTCCAACCTACACGACAAAAATATTAATATCACCGACATGAAAATTTCGAAAACATCTCTCAAGTTAAAATATTTAGCCATTTTTCCGTTCTCGGAAACAAATTTTAATAAAAGTACCACCAGATTTAGTTACAGAAATGAAATAAAACATCATCAAAAAACGCAAATTCGTTTAGGAACTTGCATAAGTTATTTTTCTTACTTGCTGATTTCGCTTTTAGGTGTTCTTATTAGAAACTATTTTTACGCAAAAGAATCCGCGACGTACTTTTTATTTAATTAAATATGGCAACATTCCATATAAATTCAAAAGGAGCATTTTTTTCGTCCTTCCGTATTCTTTTCTTTTCGCGTTTTTCGACTCAACCATTCTAATTAAAACTCCGCAGAAATTAAACATTTAAGAAACGCAGGTTTTAATATTTCCGACGAAATTTCTGCGTTTCAATTTTGCTTAGTATGCTGTAAAAACCAAATATAAAGGCTTTGTGGGGGAATCAGGATAAATGAAGCTATATGAATTTGAAAAGGTTTAAGAACTTCAACATAAAAGAAGTAGGGATTACAGATATTTTTAAAAGTGTTTTTGCTTATTAAAATAAACGTTGAATGCTAATATTTATTTTAATTGCTTTTTCATAAAGAAATATATATAATGCTCCATATTCCATATTAAATATTTAACTTATGGTCTAATAGATTTTATTTAGTTTCTCAATGAATTATAAAATAATCTTAAGGATTTATATATAGTTACAGTTTAAAAAAACTAAACTCGCTTATAGTTAATCGAACTAAGTTGTAACTTAATCTTTTGGTCGCAAAATCTGGAAATGAGATTTGAAATTAGTCGCCAGATGCGGAATGGGATCTGAACATGGGAAATCGTTAATCTTGAGGATTCTGAACAGGACAAAATTATTAAATTATTGTATTATCCTCGCTCCTGGACAAGTAAGAATAATTTCGAATTAATCTGACCTTTTTTTTAAAAAATTGGGTAATAATTGAGTTTGAAAATTGTATTACATGCAAGTGAAGCTCACAAAATAGTGTTAAAGAATTCAGATACACTGATGGATAAACTTGTGATTGAATTGTGAACTTACGGAATCGATGAAATTCTTGTGACATCATAGTCACATGATAACTAAAATCACGCTTTTACAGCCAATTAATTCATAATTTTATGCGACGTCATAATCATGTGATAAACTCGATCACGTGTTACCATCCAATCCATGAGGCTGATGCCAGGTTTTGCTTTTTGCAGAGATTTATTTTCTTTTAAAAATTTTGTGCTTGTCAACAATAATAACTTGTAATGACCTCCCCCTGGGGAAGCCTGCTCTTCATCTACTCGACCTAAATCTGTAGGAGGTAAAGATTGATGACCCTAACTAACTATAATAAATCCAATTTATTATTACCAAATATAATAATCCAAGACGAGCAAACTATAAAGGGAAACTCTAGAGTGATATAACGATAGCTCAAAACCCTATTTGAATAAGCGCACAAATTCTAACAGCTTAACTTTACTCAACGTTATTTTAAGAATCCAAACTTCCTTAATTTATTCTAATATTTAAAGTCCGTCCTATATTCACGAGTCGAAATTCTGATCCTTACCGTAACAGCACCACTTTCAGCGACTCAGCTCCTTTTCCTTCTCCTTAACGATTATTAAACTTCCACTATATATATACTAGCTAATTTGCATATCACAGTTTCTTCTTGAGAGGGATGGCTATGAAATAACTCGATTGCTGGCCCAAAGATTCCCCAAGAGGATTAATAGAAAGTCACGTAAAGCCCCGTCACAAACTCACACAAGTAAACAAAATGCATTGGATTGAAAAATACACGAATAATATTTATTTTAATTTTGAAAAACCCAGTTATCAAATTTGAAGTTTTATCTTAACTTTACAAGAAGAATAAGTAGAAGTCTAATGATAAGTTTTGAATTCAATGGAGAACACGTGATTGTATTTATATCATGTGACCGTCATGAATTTAGTCTATTGAAATTTATTCAAGGGAAAATGCTAAAATGAATTCTAAAGATTAAGGATGTCAAAAACGATTTTTTTAAATACAACTTAAAGCAAATCATCGAGAGTGGGTTAAATTCATGTGACGACTTAGTCACATGATAACTGCAATCACACGTTTCTAGCCAATTATTTCATGTGCTTCACTGTTACCTTTTACTTTTTACAGAAACATTCTTTTAACAACACATATTTGTCAACATTATTGTTGCTTATCTATGCATGTTATATTATTAACACACATAGGTAAGCAAAATGTAATTGATTTACACGTCTAATAAAAGAATTTTGGTGCTTATGTATTATCGTCACCGCAGCCAAATTGGCACCACGCGAATCGCACCGTTTTCCACCAAAATCTGACTGATTATTATTTTTTTTTCATTAAAACACGTAAGATTCTTTTTGTGGTTTTGATATTATGGCGCGATTCGCGTGGCTCCAATTTGGCTGCGGTGACGCCTATATGTATCGTATTTTTTTTTTTTTAAATCGTGGAAAACTTTTTGAAGAATCATGATATTTGGACATATCTACCCAATAACCAGGTTTGAAGTTTATTTGAATTTTTCAATAAGAGCCAAAAAATACAAGTGTAATGTCAGTTTTGAATTCAATGGAGATCACGTGATTGCATTTATCATGTGACCGTCGTGTATTTAATCCAGTTCCGGGCATTTTTTTTTTTTTTTGTCAGAACTTGGTATTTCATTTCTTAGCACTCCAAATATGAAGAACACAACCCATATTTTCTTCAATTTCTACAACTAAAAAGAAAATGATTCCACATCCGGTGGGAAAAAACAACTTTTTAAATATAAACTTCCAAAAATAGAGCTAAATAAATAGATTTTGAAATTAACAGAAATAAAACTAGTATATTTTTTTAGCAAAGAGTAATTTTACAAGAATAGTAAATATGAATTCAGCTGTGTCTTATGAAACATAATTAATTTTTAAAAATATTGTTCGCTGTTGCTTTGATTTTAAATAATAAATTTCTAAAGTATCTCATTAAACTCTCAATTGAGTAATGAATTGCTTACCCCGCGTCATAGAAATTTCTCAGTAATCATCTTTTTTCAATAAAGATAAAAATCCTTAATTATTCCGCAGAATTATATTAACTATTTCACAATGTCCCAGAGAGCTGCATAATTACTGTAGAAATTGAATATTTTGGTTATATAGTAAAAATTTTAATTATTTCATTTCGTAAAGTAATTGCATAAAATATATTATGATCACAAAAACATAACATCGGTTTGAGAGTAAAATTTTCACTTAGTTTATATTATATTTTACTTTTTAAATTAAAAGGCCTTTGGGATTAAATTGCGAAAATATAAAATTAACAAGCTGAAGAAAAATCTCCAACACTTTTATTAAAGATGGTATACAGCATGAACTATAGTTTATGAAGCTTTATACTTTTATTGTATTTCTATGTTTACAATGCAATGGAAAATTACTTTAAATTACCATTTGTAATAAAAGATAATTTATTCCGTGAAAGGAAAAGACAAGTTATTGTTAAAGATACAGATATATCAAAAAAAGTTTAAATATTAACTTGAAAAGAAATTTTTCATTTTTCCAAATCCATAAGGGGATTTATACTCAATACATTTTTTAAAAAAGCTTAAAATTGTATTTGTAGTGTTATTTTACTTGTTAATGTAATAAATTCTCTTTATACATAGTTAACGCGTATGAA
Organism: Trichonephila inaurata madagascariensis; assembly: GCA_019973955.1. Lineage (NCBI taxonomy): Eukaryota > Metazoa > Arthropoda > Arachnida > Araneae > Nephilidae > Trichonephila > Trichonephila inaurata. Next base: position 553,102 of record BMAV01004845.1, read on the forward strand.
TAGTTATTTACTGTTTTGTATATTTGTGTATGTTGATATAATCAGGCAAAATCTTATATTAACTTATGGTTTATTCTCTCTTGTTTATGCTTCAATTATTACAATTTTTAAGGGACTGAAAAAGTTTTCAAACACAACTGTGCAGTTTCTTTTCTGTTGTAAGTTTTAATCCATCAATTTAAAAACAGATGGGAAATGTCCAAACAAATACATTCTTTTTCGTATATGCTTAATTTTCAAATAGATTATTAGCTTAATTAAATTTTCTGATGCCGATTAATGTTAAAGATTCTTAAAATGTTTACCATTATATATATATATATATATACATAAACCTCACTTCACTCCAACACCGTTCAATCAATCACTATGAAAATTGGTATGTAATGTATTTTTTGTGGAGAGTTTTTGTGCTATCTTTGTTGCAGCTCCCCACCAGGTGGCGCTATAGCATATCAACTTCTGGACCATTCAATCAATCGCCAAGTTGCCAACAGGGTCACCAAAATTGATGCCAACTTGGCTCTATCGCCATCATTTCGCTACGTTTCTATTAAATCGCCATTGTAATGTAAGGAACGGCGTTGCTTGCGAATATTACAATTTTAACATAAAATAAATACAACAAAAAGTAATATTAACGTATTACACATCCATATATAAATTATTTATACTATTTTAAGCATTCATTACACAAAATTTGTAACAATATGTTACTTTCACTGATCAGCTTGGGAAGGTGTTTTCAAAAATCGACCCACAAGGGTTACGAGGGCGTTATGAATAAAAAAAAATCCCTTATATCAGCTATTAGACCCTTCGACTTAAATTTTACAAATATGATTTTTTGTTCAGCTGAGATATGCAAAAGGCTTTTTTTTGTATAATTTGCAACTCACGCAAAATTAACTTATTAAAAACTTCTTTATCCTCCAATTAGTATTGTTCAATTTTAGGATTCACCTGTGTGAAGAATGGGTATACCAGCTAGGATTATATAGTTTTAAAAACGTCTTGATTGAAATGTGATACATAATCTTCAAGAGATATGTGCATTATAAAAGAAAAATCGTTGGTTTCATACAGGAAACATTAAATTCATGATTTCCTAATGCATTCTAACTTCCCACACGGTAGTAAAAAATTTTTTTCCTTTTTTAGACTTATATTTTTATAAAAATTAATGCTTTAGTAGTTGAGAGATAATTTAAAAGGGGATTTATTATATCCAATTATAATTTTTGTGCTGAAATTTATATATATTTGCTAATGAGATATTTATTTACTCAACATTTTAATTAATTAAAACAGTATTTGCAGTATCTTCAGGAATTTTACAAAGCATTCTTTTTCATTGTCAGGAGAAAGTAGCTTTCTAATACTTTCAATTATTAGAAGCGCTACAGGTTGGAAAATCGTATGTATAGGTTGTACTAATAAAACTCCTCATTTTGAGAATTTGAGGCCTGTTCGAATCAGTGCCGCCACTTGAAGATGAACAACACTAGAAATATATATGTTGAGTTATATTTTCCTTTGCAATGTATGTATAAAATAATTATCCTTCTTTATCCGATAAAATATTCATATTTAGATACAACTCTAATCGCCTTTAAACTCCCTTTGATCATACACATACATCTTCCAACGATCTGTACTGTCTGAAGCAATACTGGAACGCCGCTTTACAGATGGCCGCACAGGTGGTTGACCGCATCCTGCTGAATATTTTCTCTGGACTTAAATCTAGTCCCTTATCTTGGCTTCTTGATTTTCTGGTCTTTGGGCATCTTTAAAAATCTGATACGAAGTTTAATAAAGTAACATTATTCAAAAGTTTTTCTGTCATTCTTATCAAAAATGAAAATTTGATGGTACTTTTTTGCATTTTCTATTCTTTGGTAGTTTGTCGAGGACAAATGGCTTCTGAAAACAGGCAAAAATTCATACATGCGCAGTAGAATCGTCTACATCAGAGGTCCCCAAACTTTTTTGCCTCATAGACCCCTTGTCATGTTTTTCGGTTTTGGGTACACCCCTACTTACGTAGTATTGAATTTCTGAAAATTTAAAATCTTTTTGACAACTGGTACAGTGTAACTTATATTAAAAGTTTTATGTTTTTAACTATGTTAAACTATAGTGTTTACAGCTTAAGAAACACATGTTAGTAAATTAAATTAAAATTTAATTAGTACATAAAATAACTACTATACAAAATAACCGAGCAACAAACAAATGCTTTTATTGAGTGGGATGAATCTGCTGATTCAGCAACAAATTGTCAACATTTAGCATCAAACATATCAGGTTTAACCCATAATCGTGGTTAGTAATGTCCAATATTTTTTTTTTCCTTCTGTTTTTGTTTTGGAGATTAGCAACCTCGTTGACACTCCATCTGACTAGGAAGAGCAATTAAAAACTTTCTCAAGATGTTCCATAATTCGGGGTAAATAACAGGTATAAGTTTTTAAAGCCAAAATTACTGATATCCAATTCTAAATTTTGCTTTAAGATCTTCGTTAGTAGCTATTCTGATCAGTTCCTCTTGTAATCTGACATTTCTTTTTTCAGTGTGACCAAATGAATTCATTTTCTACTGTGGTATTGCCGTAGTCAAAGCATTCTCAAACCTAGTTTTAAAATTTGAAGAAAGGGAACTTAAAAGTTGAACATAGGTTAAAGTGACATTTTCCTGGCAGATTGTTTGTGACAAATTGAGAAACTGTAAAATTCGCTAAAATATTATACTCTTAGCTTAATTGTGTGTGTAGCAAGAAACACTGAAATGATAATCCTTGTTTTAATAAACTGTATGCTGGCGCCTTGTAACTGCAAATTAACCTCATTAAATTTCGTAAATAAATCTGTTAAATAGGTAAATATTATTTCCCCTTGATTAAATTTTCTTGTAAAATTAAAGTCCCCCAATTTGGTTAAGTCTATTGCAAACCTCCCCCATTTACATCTCATGGACCCCTAAATTATTTCTTCGCTATCATCGATCCCTTGCATGTTGTCATATACCACTGGAGGGTCTATGGCACCACTTTGAGAATCACTGATCTAAATGCACTCTCCAAACCATGCCTTCCTTAGCATCTTATGTTCATGTAATTCATTCGATCACATCTCGTATAACTTTAGATTTGTGGTCCGTTTTTTTCTTTAAGAAACCAATTACTCGTCTACAAAAAACGTTGGGAGTCTTTTTTCGAAAATAGTGAAGTACCGTGTGCAAGATTTACTTAAGGATCGATTCTTACACACACCTAAAAATATTAACCTCTGTCGCCACTATCGCACAGAAAGAGTAAGTTTCACAAAACAATTAAATGGCTGGAAGGCTCAAGGGTCCGATGATCCACCTCACGTTTAATAATTGAAACTTATGCGTATAGAAAAACAATAGCACATTCATACATGAAATCCTTATGCGTGATGCCGCATAATTTAGAGAGTTAGGTATCAGATGTCTTCGCCATTTTTTATGATTCAATATAAACTAATCGATCAACGTTTGTAGATTCATTGTTGCAACTGCAGTCGAACCTCTATATAGCGAACCTCTGTATTGCGAATTTTTCTATATACCGAACTTTTTTCCTGGAACCAAGAACATTTCACGATTTTCTTCGTAAAATAATCTCTTTACAGCGAAGTGCATTTTCTATATAACGAACTTTTTATCTTGTGATTCAATTTTTTTCTCCATATTTTTAAAGTATTTCTGGACATTTCAAGTTATTCTCTTTTTTAACAGATTTTATGGTGGTCATAAATTTTGAACTGGTTTTTATTAGCTTCCCAATTCGCTGAGTACAATATAATTCTGGGCATTTCATCCAAGAAATGCAACCTTTGACCCCCATTGTCCAGTTCACTGTAAACATCTTCCATATCCTCTTTCATACTCAGTGGATTTGTCTCCTGTCTTTGAACTAACTCCGTTCATTTGTAGCGTTGATCAGTCATACTGGTAATTTTTTTTCTTGTAGCTCGAAAATTTTAAAACGTAAGTGCTTGAGCATCAAAGAAATACATTTAATTCTTCAGGAAGTGGATAAAGACGCCTAGAAATTGTCCTTGCAATTTTTCTTTCTTTTGATAGTTAAGATATATAAAATAAATATATATTAATTTAGAAAAAGGTATAAATAATTACTTATTTTAATATATAGTATTTATGAACTTAAAACTTGTTTTATGTGGTTTATAAGGTATATTGAAAGGTGAACCTCCATATAACGAACTTTTTTCCGGGATTTAGCGGAGGTCCGACTGTATATGCCGTATTTACTGGAATCTATGCCGCACTATTTTTTTTCCAGTGTTAATGATACTGAAAATTGAATGCGGCTTAGAATCGAAGGCAAAACATTTGTTGTATGAGGGAAATTGAGTTTTTATCCTTTTTAAAGGAAAAATGTAAACGTCCCTTTTGGCCACTTGTATCCATAACTTATTCCATCCCCGCAGTTTATCTCCAGTATTCAGTCTATCCTAAATATTTTGTCTGCTCGTGCTTGAAAAAAAAATTTTTTTTTTTGTATATGCTTTCTTTTAATCACCTAAACATGAAAGATATCGGTAATAGCATCAGGAAGAGTTCACTATAATGAATTAAAAAGGAGGTAATTTTAGATGCAGAAAAAAACGGAAACAGAGCAGCGAACACTGAAAATTTGACACGGATGGAACAAATATACGTCAAATGGCGTAAGCAAAATGAAATAATTTTTGCTTGTAAAATGTCTCTTTAAATATTTCTTTTAAATTCTTCTATAACACATAATTTTCTCAAAATGTACTTAACAAATGCATTGGATGGCACGGAAGACGACACCGTGTAAGACAATGGCGGCGCCGGCACCTATTCCGAAGTCAGTTGTGACATTGGGTCAGTTGGCATTTTCGAAACATGACACTGATGATTAGAATAAGTAAAGGTTCATGGTTATATTTGAAAGTTTTTAATACTGGTAAACAGTGACGTAACGTATCGTACGTAACAGTATCGTAACGTTCCTCCCCCCCGCATCGTGAGGGGAGGAACAGGATTTTAAGGGGCCCAAGTACGGCATAGGGCCCAAAACCTGACTCAACAGGCGGGAGGGATAATATTCTCCGCTACGCAACTGCTGGTAAAATAAATTATTTTCTCATTATTTCTCATTTAAATGTTTTTAAAATTTTCTTACGTATCGGATATTGATAAACCTTTTACATATGTTTGGTTTTTTTTTATTTTTCTTAAAAACGTTTAAAGAATTTGGGGGAGAAAATGGTTCATTACGTAGGCTCATAAGGAAAGCACTTGAATTAGGGCACAATATAGATGCTTATATATTTAATAGAGGTGCTAATCACAAAGTACGCGCGCTGGTCAAGATATATCTTAGTTATGCACAATTTATTGATTTTTTTTAAAAAAACAAATTATGTAGGATACAAGAAACAAATTTTTCTTGATCAAACGCAGATTTTCTCAGTTAACCTTAGAATGTATAAATGTATTCAATTAAATCCGAACGTGATATTGGGATATCTATAGTTTTTAAAATTTAGTGCTGATTTCTATGTCAAGAAATGAAAAGCAGAAAATTATGTCTCTAAACACAGTATATGATTTCACTATTATTTCAATGGATGCAAGATTACATTAAATTTACGGCATTGCCATTTTCGAACGCCCGTCTTGTGGATAGAAAAAAGAGAGGTATTTTGCTTGTTTAAGAATACTTGATTCTTTAATAATTCTTTAAATACTACATTAAGGTATAAAAAATCTATTGTAATACACAAATTTATACTTCCCTTCGAGACAATTTCTCGGGAGAAAAAACATAATAAAGAAATATAATTTTAAAAAAAAAAAGAGTTGTTTTAAACCAAAATTTTTACCATACCAAGAGTTATTCTGAGA
>BMAV01004845.1:574030-584902 GCA_019973955.1 Trichonephila inaurata madagascariensis
CCAGTTTCCTCAAGATTCTATTTTACAAAATTATCCTGCAGAGATTCCGGAATTCGTTCCGAAATTTCAAACACAAGTAAACATCGTCGCGCATCTCCAACATTAACACTCCAGTTAGCACAGAGAAAACAATTATTCCATTTTTGTCCACTCACCCCCCTCCCGGATTTAACACCTTCCCTCTTTTATAAAAGGGCGAAAACCCATCCATCCCTCTCAAACCTTCATTTGCAATTCCAATCGCACTCAAAGGTACAAATTCAAAACTGGAAGAGGAGGGAAAACTCTTCCAGAAATCTTTAATTTATCCTGGCTAAAAGGAGAAGGGGGTGCGAGGGGAGCTGGGGGTTGAGGAATAAAATTTTCAGCTGTGGGCATTTTCCATCGTAATTATAGAAATAATCTCTTAAATGAATAGCCAAGGACGGTCGAAAAGCAATATTGCGACAAGTCCTCTCGCAAATCTGGCCAAGGAGAGGGAGTCAAGCTAAGGGGATGGGGAGGGTCGGAACGAAGGGTTTGCTGTAGAATCTAAATGAGGATGATAGTTGCTCGCCCCCCTTCCTAATCTCCGAAAGCACATTTCATTTAATGCTTGGGTGCCCTAATCAAATTGTTGCTTACGTTTGACTGGGCTGAGGCGCCTTGATATGTATTTGGTGGTACAAATTTGGATTCCCTCTCTACCCTCTGCTTCGGAATCGGTGAGGGGAGAGGGGGTGTTTTGACCAGTTCTAACCGGATTCGTTGAGTTTTGGTGTCTTCGTGTAGATTGATTAAAATGGAGGGTTGTAAGCACGAGGGGGAGGGAGCAGAGTTTGAGTACATGTTCGTTTTTCATTCGTAAAGTGCTAAGATTCTTGTTAAGGTTGTCTTCGAGTGAAGTTAAAGAACTGGGTGCACTTTTTTCGGATTTGAAATTACTCCAGAATTAATATTACGTGTTCTTACTTCACTGTCCGGCAGAGAAAAGGATATTTTGTAAGACTACTCATTTCTGTTTTGAATTAACCTATATTTTAACCGTGAAATGTGTTCCAGGATTCGTTTTCTATATTGTATTGCTAAATCGGAACACTTTACATGTTCAAGGTGCAAAAACTGCATTTTTCTGCATTATTTTCAATTTCAAAGATGCATCATACTAAGACATGTTATATTATCACGTGATTTAATGAATGTGTATCTTTTGCAACGGGATTTATTCAAGATCTTTGAAATCAACCGAAAACAGCTGGTCGGGATGGCTTAGTGGTCCTAGTCACTGACTTGTATCCGGTGGGTCATGAGTTCGAGCTCTTGTAGCGTTAAACACCCGCTTTGTTGAAGGGCACGTTAAATCTGTTGAAGCCCCAAGTTCTCCCGTTTGCGTGGTGTGGAAGTTCGGGGAGGGGGAGTCATCTCAGATGTCTTCCTCGTCACTTAAGACCTCTTAATTTGGAACCAGAGTTATTTACTCTTTCTTTAAACTGAAGGACCAGTTGAGAGAGAAAAAATTTCAACAGGAAGTGATGGCGTCAACGAAATATGATTTGAAAGAAACATTTTATTATTTATGTTTTCTGTCTTTTTTTTTTTTCATTTGGTCTGTTTGGTGCATTTGTATTGGATAATTTTTTTATTATTTTTTTTCTATGTATTTGTAAGAAAGTGGGAATATGTATATTCTTTCTTTCATCTTATACCTCTTATGTTTTCTTTTATTATTTTATTTGCTTTGTATATTTATATTATGTTCACGTACACATGTATATCGTGAAGTTACCTTTAAATTCATATTTTATTTTACTGGCTTCTGCTGTTTAAAATGTAAACTTTGATTTTTCTTTTCCCAATAAAGACTGGACGTGGGGGTAGTTGTTTCCCGAGGGATCTGTCTGTAGCTCTAAACCCTCTAAGGGTGAGCTTGGTTCCTTTGGGTATTCCACTAAAAGCCCTCGTGTTGCTTTAGAGATTGACACTAACAATCCCTCACTCACTCACACAGTTCACATTCATCACTAACTCACTATTTATTGTTATTGCTTCTTATTCTTACGTGTATTATTTATTACTACTATTTCCAGTAATATGTGATTATTACTAGTAATATTTTATTATTACTTCTCACGTTCTTAATAGTATTATTCAATTCCTACTATTAGGTCACATTCTCTATTTATTTATTTGTCTTGCTGGGATTTTCAATCGTTAATAAAATACATTTTAAAGTACTGAATTGAGCTGAAATTTTATATACATGATTGTTTTGGATGACAATACAATAGTTTTATTATACTTAATAAATATTAATTAATTAAAACTAATTCAAAAAATTACAAATACAGCCACGTTGGCATTATTTTTGGCGACTTAGAGACCCTTTTGGCGACTTGTGTCAAAACTGGAAAAGGTTTTTTTTTCTCACGTTTTAAAGCATTCAGTTGAACTGAAATTTTATAGACACGATTGTTCTGGATGACAATACGATACTTGAATGATAATGAGTAAAAAGTGAATTACCACTTAATGTTGTGATTCTGTTCTATGTATATACATATTTATATGAATTGTAACTATTTAATAAAAAGTAGCTAAAATGAAATTTTTCTTTGTTGATCTAAGTAAGAATTAACTTTAAAAAATTATTTTATATTACTTATTTGTTATATTTCCCATTCGTAGCTGTATAAGACATTTCATTATTTGAATTCTCTTCTCAGCTCGCGGTGGGCGTTATTTCAATTTCTCTAAATACGTAATGTGTAGTGAGGAAGACGCTTGTGTGTTAAACTGTTGGGCCCTAAAGCTCTAGCCTTGATGTGGCGTGGAAAATTAGGATACTCTGTATCAGCCATTAGCGACGTTGATAAGCAATTATTCATGACAAAATAAAACAGGATGGATGAAGTGGCTGGGGTATTCGAGTGATCATGGTCACAAACTAGTGGCAGGCATTGTTTCTGTTCACATTCCAGTCATGATGCCTCTTAAAATGTATCAACCATGGTTCAAAATTGCACGTTCTATCACCAAAAGTCCCCTTGTTGCCTTATAGTGCAAAGTAAATAAGCACTCACTCACTCTCCACATAAGATCCCCCCCCCCTACGTAGGTCTGATGTGCGTCGAATCTGTTGAGGAACACCACTGACGAAGTGCTGGTAAGGCCGGATCACTGATATTAACGGCTGCTTTAGGACGACATGTGATGCTCATTATCTGGAGTCTTGAAAGGTCATTAAAGGTGTGAGAGCGTTCTAGCAAATTTGGAAACCAGGTTGAGAGAAAGTCTGGGAGTCTCTTGGAGAGTTCATGCTGGAGTGACTTCAAGAGTCTTGAAGCCTTTTGAAGCGCCTCGGTTTCCCCTTTGGTGTCTCTTTACAGGTGAAATACGTCTCACCCTCAAAAATACACAGAATAATCTTTGCTTAGAGGATTACTATTTAGACATTGGTTTTTGTCACCTCTCATGCGGTGGAATTTGGAGATTGGCGTGGGAACTGCGCTGGTCACTTCTTTGTCCGCTGGATAAAGGGAGATCAAAAGTTGACTTGCCCTTGAACTTAAACATCAGATTGGACTTTCTTGGATACTTTCCCATTCGAAACTACCTGACCGTTAGGAAGACATAAGTTCCCTACAGAAAATCGGTCCTATGGTGAAGACCGCCACAAATCTATAAAAGCTCAAAGTTGCCACACTGACGTTGTGTGGAAGCATGAAGAGGGGAGGGGGGGCTAGCTCTGATGTCATCCTCACCAGTTAACTGTGGATCAAAATTACGAGACCCATTGCCAATAACTTTAAAATGCAATGTTCATAAACAATCATTCAATTAATAGCTGAAGTTGAACATTGGTAAGGGTGGCGAAATGGAATGCAAGCTGTGTATGAGTAGGTAAATGGGTTGCTCACACCCAAATACGTCAGGTGGAATAATGAGCTGTTACATCTTAAAATGAGTGAGTTAATATTAACGTCACATTATGCAGCTACTCTAGGGCTTTTAGCGATGGACCTTGTAATTTTGAACCATTATCACTTGACATGATCACCCCCTTCTCCTAACTTCCACACCACCCCAACGGGTGGACGTTTGAACCTAGATCGATTTAATTTGCATCAGCCTACCTTGCATTGTTAGTCTTCAGGGGTACAAGGATCGAACTCACGACACGCTGGCCACAAGTCCGTTATCTTGACCAATAGGCTACCGGGACCACGGGTAAAGCTTGAAAGTGCGGAAGTTAGGAAAGTGAGATTATCTCAGATGCAGTCCTCGTCACTGAATTTCTAAGTAACTAAACTCGTTGCCAATAGTTCTACTACGACGTCAATTCATATGAACCCTATTCACACGCGTATCTATGTCCTGCGAGGTAATATCAGTTGGCTAACATGGTTTTTATAATTATTTTATAGTACATGTCTCCATATGATTACGGTTTTTATAATTATTTCATAGTAAATAGTAGTGGTCATGAAGGGTGACTTTTAAACACACTGCTTGTTCAGATTCTCATTCTAATAAAGACCCGACGTGCGTGGTAAGCTCTGGTAACGATTTACCATCAAACTGGGTTTTTTCCCCCGTAGAGCAGTGCTTCTCAAAGTTTTAATACTTGCGACCCAATATCCAATCATAATTTTCATCGCACCCCCTGCACATAAATATAATGTATTGAATTCAAAATGCTATACTTGGACACTAAAGCTGCAATACGACTTTAACCTCGTAAGTGCCATCGGCGTATATAAACGTCTCGCTCAGCCAAAACGTTAATTGTCTCGGACAAATATATACGTCTTTCCGAAGTACGATCTTTTCTCTGTACTGCTATCCATAAAATTATTCCTTTGAATGCAGTAATAAGACCTTGACAGTGAATGCGAATGATTTACTTATTTCAAAGGATTTGATTATTTATGACTTTTCTCTCCCCCAATACAGCACATGCACTCGCCTATGCGTTAAAAAACGGTGGAATCGCGTAACTTTTAATTGGCAGTTAAGGGATAAATTATAAACAGTACAAAAAAATTATATATCAAGATAAGTGTTAATTTCTGTATATAATTTTATGTATGACAAGTCCATGGGGTCATTGGTAAATATTAAACTTGTTCTTAACTTACTATTGTTAAATTAATTATAAATGTATCAGTACTGCGCAATGTATTTTATAAGTGTTTTTTATCAGTATAAATTTGTATTTCATTTTTTAATATGTTAGAATGTGTTTCGTTTGCTGTATTTCAGTTTCAGTATTTAGTATTCAGTTTGCTGTACGCAGAATGTATTTCGCTCAGTAAATTAATACTTTTTTTAAAAAAAAAATCTCTTGTTTTCGATTTTTCAATATGCACGCACCCCCTCCTACAGTTATCACCTCCCCTAAGGGGGGCACGCCCCACAGTTTGAGAAACGCTGCCGTAGAGTATTAAATTAAAAAGAAAGATACTACATCAAACGGCGTCAATTATTAAGCGTTTTCAGTCTTGTCATTACAAGCTTCGACATAATGGAGATGGGGGTCACCGCAAATTATTTATTCATTTATTTCAATAGGACACAAAAAACGCGTCTCAACGCATTCTTTGGTTCTTATTAATTCTTAAATCATAGTAACTGATAAAAAAAATACTGTATACGCCGCGAAATTAAGCTTGGAGACGTTGAGGTCCTCTTGTTGAACTCGACGGACACACAGCAACGTTCACATTGTTCTAAAAAACAGGTTCGTTGATTGAAAAAGAACTCATAATCGATGGACAGCGGGTTAGATTCTCATTTCCAAAACCCTTCATGTAGAGGATCTGATGACCGTTACATTTATTGTGGTACAAAGTCCTTCTACTGGTGGAGTTTGGATGTGAAGAACGAGATGGCAGTTTACGTTGTCATTCTCTTCACTTGACCGTGTCTTGAAATACCTTACATGTGAATTTTATATAGTGGACGTAAATCAATCAATCCTGATTTTTAAAACGGATTTGTGCTTTATAAGCGTTCAAAAAAGCAGGTTTAAAACTAATATCTAACATTCTAACGTCGCTAGTTTTAAACCTCTTAAATGCCACCGGCGTATATATACGTTCGACCAGCGTTAAGTGCCAAGACGTATATATACATCTTTCTGAAATACTTTCCTTTCTTTGCGCTGTTATCAGTGAAATTATTCCGAAGGTTTTGGTAAATTATAAAATGACCTTGACGGTGTTTTCGAAGGACTTACTTTTTACAGAGAAGAAATTTCTTTTTTTTTCCCTTTTTTTTCCCCCCCCCCCGTGGCTACGGTAGCTTAGTGGTCTAGGTATCGGATCGTGGCTGGCATGTCATAAGTTCGAGCCCAGTACCACTAAAGACCCGCCGTGTAGGGGAGCGATGCACTTAAAATCTGTCGAGAGCTCAAACGTTCTCCCGTTGGTGTGGTAGTTAGGAGCCAGCTCAGGTGTCGTCCTTGTCACTTGACTATGGTTCAAAATTACGAGGTCCATCGCCAAAAGCCCTTGTGTAGTTGAACAGTGTGATGTTAATATTTACTCACTCACTTCCCCCCCTACCCCAATACACTGCATACGTTCGCCTACGTGAAAAACTGGGGAGAGAATCGAGTGGTTTTTAATCAGAGTTAAGGGATTAGTTAAAAAAATAATAAACTTACATCTCGTGTATTTACAATAGTATAAGTTTGAAGAATTTATCTATTTCTGTACCAAAATGACTTGGTATATATCACACGCCAGAAAAGAAATAAGTGATAAAATTAAGTTTAACATGCATCAAAATTCTTTATTCCGTACCTGTTATCAATGAAATCTAGTATCGAACTCCTAATACTACCTATTTCTTTGACAAAGTTTTCCTTCAATTTCTGTTGAAATTATTTTTATTTTAAAACTCGGAATTGAGTAATGGGGAAAAAAATCTAAACATCTTTTAAATAAAACTGAATTTTATCAATTACGAAATAAAGCATTAAAATATAAAAGTATTTGTTCGACACTTTTATTCGATAAGGAAATATAAATAACAATATGACTCCCAATTATGTAAGTAACATTTATAATGTATAAGTTTTTTTTTTTAAATTAAGGAAAAAAATTAACCTCTAAAACTACTCATAATAGTGTTATTTGCAATAACATAATTGCAAAAATAAAGGTTTGATATTACTTTATAACAGCCAAATAATGAAAAATGAATTATGTATAACTTATAAACTCTCAAAAATAAAAATATGAAACAATGAAATATTTAAAAGTAAACTTATTGTATTTTTTTTAAAGAAATATTTTCTCAAATATCGCTTATTAATTTTAAATCTAATTAATATAAATTAGTTAACTAAATATTTATTGTACTTGCCTTATCATAGCTGCATGAATTATTCCATTGTATTTTTGCTAGATTAAAATGCATTTTTTTTTACGAATTATTTCGAGTAAAAATTATGTTTTGTGTTCTCGTAAGAAAGTTTCTAATCTGTTTAAAAGCCTTCTTTTTAACTATCTTTTTTTTCTATTTCTATTTCATTTATTGAAAAAAAGAAACAAATTTGAAATAAAGCAGAACTAAAGGAATTAAATTTCCCGTGAGAATTAATAATACTATAACACTTTTAAAATGTATTCATTTGTTTAAGGAACAAAAAAAAAAGTCTGAATTTGAATTCCGTTAAATATTTGCTGTTCACCGAATAAATGAAGAAAAAAAAAATTCAAAATGAAATCTCTCTGTTTGTGGTGTATTGTTCTTGAAATCCCTAGAACATTGAATAACAGAATCTTTTGATAAAATCATAATTATTTTTTCAGCTCGTTTGTTCGTTCTTAATGGAAATTTTTCGAATGTTTTGAAAATTTTGTTCTCTATATTTGAGATACTTCGTTAATTAAATTTTTGCACCTTTTTGTACATGATTTTGAATAGGCCATAAGCGTAATTAGATTAAAGTTTGCTGTGCATCCCAAATCAACGTCATACGAACTATATTTCAAAAGAAAAAATAATCAAAGCAAAGCCAAAAATGGAGCTTGGCTTGTTGCTTACGGAAAATAATTAAAATTCTTTTTGCAAAATTCTTGCTTGCACAAAAAAGTAACAAAATTTCTAAGTATTTCTTGTATGATGGAAATATTTTGTATTTTTGGTATTAAAGAGCAATTGGGCATTTTAAATATCAGAAAATAGATGTTAAAATTAAAAATAACTTTTGTTCAATTTTTAATTAGTTATGTGCTCTCTTTTCCAGTTTTTCTATTCTTATTACGTGAGGTTCAGTTTTTAAATACGTTTTCTTTCTGATATCTCACATGGTTTGTTTAAAGTATCATACTACGTTCGGAAAACGGTGATTTTGGAAGAGAGTATGAAGTAATATTTTTTTTATATCTAGTGTCACACTTGTGAATTAGAATATACATATAAAGTTGTTTTAAGAATATTATCACAGTAAAAAAAATTTAAGTGCAATTTTTTTTTTCCACAAAATAATGAAACAAAAATACTTTCCCAGCATACTCCTTTTACTTTTATAGAAAATGCTTCTGTAATACTACTAATAATATTTTGCTTATATTTAACTAGGACTTTTCGATAGAATATGAACTAGGAATTTTAAAAAATTCGCATCATTTTCAAAGTTACGATCAATCGAAATAATTACCGGAGATTTTTGTTAAAATTTCTCTGCTCAAATATGAATAAATCCACTTCAAAATTATGTTTTGAAAATTCTAATTAAGGTATCCGACTACGTTCGAAACCATGATTTTAAAAAAGTGCATAAATGGATAATTTCCATGATATTTAGTGTCACTTAGATTAGAATACATGTATAAAATTATTTTAAGGACATTTTGACAAAAAAAAAATTATTTAAATACAATATTTTGGCAAAAAATTAACTTAGAATAATCTTTTTTCAAAATGTTCTCCTTCTATAAAAATTGCTTCTAAAATAATAATATTTCCCTTATATAAAGTAAAAACCTCTCCAAAGAGGCTGAACTAGGATGTTTAAAAAAATTCACATTATTTTCAGAGTTACTGTGAATTGAAATAATTATCAGCGTTTTTTTTTTAAATTGCTCCCCTCTGTTGTCGTAAAATATGGATAAACCCACTTCTAAGGTATATATTTCAAAAATTCTAGTTGAGCCTCTGTAGAGAGGTTTGAGCTATATACAGGCAAAATATTATTATAATAGAATCATTTTTCACAAAAGGAGAATATTTTGAAAATTAGTTATTCTATGTTCATTTTTTGTCAAAATAGTGTACTTAAATAATTTTTTATTGTAATAATATTCTTAAAACAGTTTTATGTACATTTTCTAATCTAGATGACACTAAATATCATAAATATTATCCATTTATACGCTTTTGCAAAATCACGGTTCCGAACGTAGTCGGATACCTTAATAGATCTTTTCTCGTAATAATATTTTAAAAATTTTATGTGTGTATTCTAATTCAACTGATACTAAATATCAAAAAAGAAAAAAATATTCATTTATATTTTTTTGCTAAATCATGGTTCCGAACGTATAGTCAGTCATCTTAAACACCACAATAGTTGGCCTACATTCCTGTTATACAGTTCAAATTATTGTAACTTTAACCTCGTGCAATTTCTTGTCTATTGTAACCGAGTGATTATGGTCTCAATCTTGTGGTTGGAGTTATTTTTGTCGAGTCAGGAGCTTCAATCTTGATGCCGCTGAAGTGACGCCAAGTGTAGGGCTTTATGCATGTTTGATATATCGATACCCAATGTCCTAACGGAATTGTGTGGAAGTTTAGAGAAAAGTGGACCAATTCAGATGTCATCCTCGTCACTTGATAGTGGTTCAAAATTAAAAGTCCTCTAAAAACCCTTATGTAGCTTCAGATTGCGATATCAATAAAAAAAAATCAATTAATTATGTATCTGTCGTTCATTTTGCAATAATTAGTTTACTTTATTAAACATTTATTTGTTTATTCTATTTCCTGATTTACATATACAGAGAAGATCGTTTAACAGGAAATTGAAGGGACTGAAATATTTTTTCGTATTGAAGGGTATTGCAAAAAAAAAAAAAAAAAAAAAAATATGGGAAAAAAAAACAACATATTTTAACAGAATTTATTTTGTTAGAGTATACTTTATTTACATAGATACGAGTATGTATATATGCATGTACTTAACGAAAATGAATGAAGTAAAAACATTCACAAGAGTTTAATGAAATTTAATACAAAACTTTCAAGTTTTTGAAAACAAAACATTTATTAAGTTTTTTGAAAAAAAATCATATTTTTATAGCATCAAATTGTCAACAAATTGCTCAATGTTGTCCGTTTTGTAATTTATTTCACTTTGGAATGTGCATCTAAGTAACTGAGCTTACTTTCCATGATGTTCCTCGTTTCGGATGTCGTAGGAACAGGAGTGGCATTATTCATTTCATTTTCGTCGTTGAAATCTGCATCAATGATATTTTTTGAGCTTTGAACACACTCCAAAATGTGTTTATCTGCCATAATTGGATAAGTTATCATTAACACATTATCATCATCTTCTGCAGCGAATTCTTCCGATGATTTGTTGGAAAGTTCAATTATTCAGAAACTTTATCACAGGTTTTCTAGAAGAGAAATCATTCGTGTTAAGCGATTTTCATTTCGTGTTAAGAGAAAAAGTACATAGTAGTTTGTCGGGCCCGTTGTGTTTCGTATTAACCGATATTTCGTCTTAAGCGTTTTCGCGTTAAACGTATTTCACTGTAATCTCAATATAAAGATCTAGTTCGACTTGCTTAAAACCTAAGACATCATTTGGTATTACTTAGTAAAACGTTAAGTTGATTGCTTGGTAAAAGTACAGCTGTTTCATTTTTTAAT
>BMAV01004845.1:585002-599175 GCA_019973955.1 Trichonephila inaurata madagascariensis
GCTGTTTCATTTTTTAATACCGTCCTTGCTGAACCCAATAAGTAGAGCCCCTCTCGGGCCCCCGGAAGGAAAATGTGCAATTTAGCTGAAAAATTTAATGCATCAATAATTTCTAAAAGAGAGATCCCCTAAAAATTAATCAAAATCAAACCTCAAAAGTTAAGTCTATTGAACGAAGAAAATGGCTGCTCGAAAAATCAGTATTACTAAATTGATACAGTAGTATGTTTGTTCCAAAGTTCACTTTTTCTTTATTTTTGATTATTTTTGTAATAACGTTTAATAAATATGTGTAAAATATAGAACATAATTTTTTTTAATCCTTTCCATCTACGTGGTCCTTAATATTACAAAATTTGGGGATTTCTGATCTAAACCAACCTATTCGTTAAACATCTTCCCTCCATTCACGACTTCTATCACAGGAAGCCCTCTTTGTATGTATAAATAGAAATCCTATCTCGAGGCAAAATTATTAGATCCGGAAATCACTTTCGATGGATCAAATTCCTTCCGGTGGCAGTGAAATCAAATCAGATTATTCGTAATATCTTGATACAGTCTGTGGATATACTTTCTGGTAGAATCTTCGTGGTCGCTTCAGTTTATTCACTATGTTGACGATATTATTGCAATTAAGTGCAACAGCAATAATCGTCTGAGAGTAATTATAATCGAATTGATTATTATATTCCAAAATATCTGTTCATCAAAAAGGTTGAAGAGTTCTTTTGGCCTGGATTTGTAATAGGATAAAATATTTCTGTTTTGTAATTCCATTTTTTTAGATTGATTTTAATAATGGAGTTTATGAATTCGTTTTTGAGAAATGGCGCGAAAAAGACAAGTTTCATTTCAATCCAATTAATCGTAAATTATTGAAGGGACGTGTTCTCCAATGAATTCAAAACTGACATTCGATTTGTTCTATTTGTTAATTTTATATATAATTTCCGGCTTTATAATTGGGGAAAGATGATCACACACAAATGTCAAGATTCTTCGAAAAGCTTTTTTAAATTTTAAAATATGTTATATAACAAGTGTACTTTAAATCCAGTGCATTTTGTTTATTTTTGTACGTTTTTATTGCTGACACATTAGTAATTTTTAAAACAAATTTTCAGCAAAGTTTGGCAACAGCAAGGTGCATGGACTGATAGGCTGGAACACGTAATTGCATTTATCATGGGACTATGAAGTCGCATGTATTTTTAAGTTCATTGGCTGGAGACACGTGATTGCATTTATCATGGGACTATGACGTCACATGTATTTATAAGCTGATTGGCTGGGAACATGCAATTACAGCTATCATGTGACTATGACTTCAAATAAATTTATAGCGCATTCTATTCGTCTAACTAATAATGCACTTGATCTAACATTAATTAATCGTACAATTTTAGAAATAGAAAAAAAAAGAGAATCAAATTAAAATTGCCATAAATAATTATGAGAAAATAATAATTTAATTGTAAAAAATTATATAACTTGGAAAATATTGTAGGTATTTTCCAGATGGTAAAAGTTTTTTGTTAAGTTGTGACGGTTCTATCCGCGATCTTCTCACTAACAATCCTCTTGGGGGAATTTTTGGTCCTCAAAAACTATTTTGTTAAAATGCTTCCTCTGAAGAAGAGAACGTGAATATGCAAATTAAGACTACTATTTAAAGTCTAGGCTTTCAAGTTGGAAAGGAAAAGATACAGGGTAAACTGCTAGCGGAGTAGTGATTAATCAAATTTAAAGTGTAACGTGGATATTTAGTAATTGATAATTCTAATAATTAAGGTGACGATTTCTCACACTTGAGATTGAATCTAGATTAGATAGCTAGGAAGGCAGAGTACTTGAATTGAAGTAAGTTCTACAGGTAATTAAAGTCTTCTCATACCTCGTGTACCTCGTTAACTGTGTTCATATTGCTTAAATTGGGTGCATTACTTAGTTTTGATTGATCGAACTTGTGTTGTGGTTTGTGTTGCAAATAAACTAAGTGATTTTGAACATGGCTAGTCTTCCTTCCCTTTCTATCCCACATCTCTAGACGTGGAAGCGAGATCCTTACAAAGTAATGAAGGACATATGGTCATATAAATTCAAATTTATACAAAGATTTAAATTTGAATTTTAAAATAGGTTTGGCAGAACTACATTTTACTTTTCTTAAGCTGCAGTTGAAAACATTTTACCCAGAACTAAGAATATTACATTGATTGGTTTAGATTTTGACTAAAAAAACACATAATAAACTTTGAAGAGATGAAATTACGTGATTGAATAGATTCAAAAGGAATTGCATAGAGTATATGGCGTGAACATCTGCAGAATTCGTATTGAATAGTTTACGTGTATATTTTCCTATTATCCGACCGTCTAAAATGTTTATTTTACTGTTGCCATTCTGCGTTTTCCTGAATAACAATAATGCAAATATCTGCAGTCGAATTCTTTGTAGCAGACGAAACAGCATGAAATAGAGAAAACCCACCCTTCTCCCCCAGTTTCCAACAGTGAAAAAAAAAGAATTTTCGAAAGCATAAATATGCCTGCAGCCGAAAATGAGAAACAATAACAAACGGAAAGAAGATAGCATTTTGAAAATTCTACAGCAGTTTAAGTAAGCAAAGAAACAAAAAAAAAAAAATGACGCAAAAGAAAAGAACGAACAAGTAAAACGATAAAAGTGGAAAATAAAACATTATTTTTGCTTCCTTATAACTCGGTAAAATTCTAAAAGCAACAAGAATAAAAAAAATGTATATAAAAGCTCGAAAACCGAAATGATACAAAAACAAAACTATTTTTCTTCTTTTTTTTTTTTTTTTACCCTTCTCTCTTCCAAGCTCGATGTTTGCAGATATTAAACTTTATTGGGTTCCTAAGAAAGATTTAAAGCCGTAATTTAAACCGTCAAGCTCAAACAAAAGTGTGCCCGGGTATAAAAGCCGTAAAAGAAATTTATGGATAACAACAACTTATTGATCGAGAAGCTATGCAAATTAATGTCAAGTCAAACGTTACGTCACTGACTCCTCCCACTTTCTAGAAAACGAGGTTGAGATGACTTTTCTTTTAAGAAAACATGCTAACAATTGCAAATTATATCTGTTTAGTTGGCACTAATTCGCCGAATTTCCCTTCTTGAAACGAATGTAAAACATTGTGGTCAATTTTGTTTTTCTTTTCCGATTATTCTTTCTTAAAGATATTAGATTTAAGTGAAGTAACATTTTAAATATATCTTAATGGATTATAAATTTTAAAATAATGGAAAGACAGTCGAACCTCCATATAACGAACCTCTATAATGCAAATTTTTCTATATAGCGAACTTTTTCCTGGAACGAACATTTCACGATTTTCTTCGTAAAATAACCTCTCTATAGCGAAGTGCATTTTCTATATAACGAACTTTTTCTTTTGTTATTCAATTTTTGTTCTCCTTTTTTAAAAGTATTTCTCAAAAAATTTCAAGTTATTCTCTCTTTAACACATTTTCTGGTGGTCATAAATCTTGAACTGGGTTTATTAGATCCTAACTCACAATAGAATTCTGGACGTTATCACTAGAAACTTGTTATATAATATATATAATATATATGATAATAACTTATCACTAGAAACATCTTCGATATCCTCTTTGGAGTT
This sequence comes from Trichonephila inaurata madagascariensis, assembly GCA_019973955.1. NCBI lineage: Eukaryota > Metazoa > Arthropoda > Arachnida > Araneae > Nephilidae > Trichonephila > Trichonephila inaurata. The sequence continues at coordinate 588,657 of BMAV01004845.1, forward strand.
GTCCCGTGTCTCCGTGCTCTAATTATAATAAAGTGTATGTTTAATATTACTTGTATGCTTTAAATTATAAAATGTCCAGTAAAAAAAAAATGTAAATTGTAAAATTATTTTCTTAATATTGAAAATACAGTGAATTCTTCGACATTCTTTTCTCTTGTTTTCCTTTCTTTCTTTTTTGATGGGTAAGATATATAAAAAATCACATATTAATTTTTTAAAAAAAGGTGTGAATAATTACTTTTTTTAAATATATAGTGTTTATGAATTTAAAATTTGTTTTATGTGGTTTACAAAGTGTAGTAAAAGATGAAACTCTATAAATTTCCATATAACGAACTTTTTTCAGGGATTTAGCGACTTCGTTATATAGAGGTCTGATTGCATTGAAGTAGATCTTGAAATGAACTAATTTTGTTTATTTCGGTGCTACAAAATATAAAAATGTATGCATTGATTAATAAGTAAACTTAATTTTAATAGCTAATATCTTCAATTTAAAAATAGAAATTGGCATTTTTTCCCCCGTTTTATTTTTTTATACATTGATATTGCACATATTACGTAACTTATATAATATGAATCACGTGGAAAAACAAATTATTCTACCATTTTTATCACAATAGCCTACTAAATTAGTTTTTGAAAAAGTCGAGGTACCTCCTTCTTGTGTTAGTTGAGGTGAAGATCTCGCTGATCATTGAGGTTCCTGGGGGATCCAAATGCAGTTGGGATTAAAAAGCCATTAAATCGGACTCGAAAGGATACAAACCAGATATTCACAATAATTCCCTTTTATTAATTTGGCTATGGACTTGATTACGCGTTGTGTAAATACGGAAAAGTTTATAATAAGAAATAGCATTTACTTTGTGAAGCCCTCGCCCGTGGGGACTCACGTTCTGCACTATCTACGTGACCTGTTTCTGTGGGGAAGAACCACTCAAATCATTAATTCTAAAATCTGTTTATTAAGTTCTTATTTTAAACACAATACACAACAATAATAATCTAAGATGATCTAGAATGAGAAGACGCAACACGTATTACCAATTAATCACGTAATTGACCCCTGAATCTAACTTTATATATTAATTTCTATCTCACTAATATACGCACCTTCCTTATAGCTTATATAAATTTGCTTACCGCTATATCCTAGGTAAACAGCTACGCCTTTAACACTTCTGTAGTGACTTTTATCCGACAGTGCTCCTTTTGGTCTCGAACCCCCTTTTGGTTCATCTGTACCGGCACTGCTAGGTTAATTCCTGGACTTTTAGAATTCTACTAAACTTTATCACAAATCACTTTACAGCTATCTCTCTCGGTTTAGCGACTTCACTTCCCACTTAGCAATCACTTCTGCACATAGACATAGACCTAGACATCGACCTCGCTCTACTGCTAACTTCCAATATATATATGATTCCTAATTTACATAACCACGTTCTTCTTGAGTTGGTTGGAAGGAATTGCCATTCTGGCCCCAAAGAACCCAAGAGGACTGTTAGCTGAAAACGCGATGAAAGCCCCGTCACAACTTATCTAAAATGAGATGCAGCCTTTGAAACTCGCCAACAAGAAACCTTCTAATATCTTTCGACTATAATTCGGGCAGTACTTTGTATGCCAATATTATCCACTTAATGATTATTCTTTCTCATTGATTTTTTATATGCTATTTAGTAGTGACGTTTGATTATCAGTGTAGTATAAAGTGAGAATTATAGTAGTCATAGTATCTCTCTGGAGATATTCATTTTGAATTATGGCTTTATGTCATGATTTCAAGAAAGAGAACTCTAAGGTATTGAAGTCATGAGCGTAGAATTAAACAGGATTTGAAAGTCCATCATAAAAACAGATTAATCGACAGGAAAAATTACCCGCGTGTTGTCATTCGATTTTAGTACAGGATTACTATTCACACTATCAATAGACTCATGCAACTCTAAAACAGCTTTAATTTAAATCAATTATAACAAATCTAGCGTGAAGTATAGGACAAGGTTAATAAATCCAAAATGCCTTGAAAGAGCATCTTTTTTTAAAATAGTAGATGTTTGGCAAACCTAAGCTCTTCAGGAAGATAATCAACAAGAGGAAGAGACATATTGCAAAATATTCAACAGCTTTCATTTGCTCTAAGCACGACTAAAATGTGGTTGCAATTTGCAAATGGGGGCGAACTACCATCACTTTTACCTTTTGTGACAAATATTACTTATATGATACAAAGTGAAGTCAGATGAACGTGCTGGACTCGAATATCGTAAACCTTTAATGTTAAAAATAATATGAATACAAGTCATATGTAAGCTGAATAGAAGCTCATATATATATATATATATCCCCCAAAGTAGCTTTCAGAAATAAAAACCTCAATCTTCTCTCAGGATTTTATTATAACCATTCTCTAAGATTTCCCTATCTAGGGACGATTTAAGGCAAGAACAAAGCCTTGGCCGACCTCGAGGGGGTTTCAATAAGATCAGGATCTGAATAATTTTATTTTTCATTTTTATTCGGCAAGACTGCAGTATTGTCATTTACATGTCTGGGCCTACATCCATATACCCTCATTACACATTTAGTCTAAAGGCTGCAGTCGTTTTGTTCGTAGGTTTGTGAGATTGTGAGTCACGCAAGTTTATATGATACAGGTTACCGTTTGTACGATTATTTGACAACGTATGCTGTATATACTGCCTAACATTAAAAAGGTCTCTGGTGGGGCCTACTTTTGCATAGGGTTCAGGAATTCACGTAGTCTTGGGACGTCACTGTCACTATCAGCAACCTTTTCTTGAGCTAACTTCATTTTTACTTTGACCCCTTAACTGTCGATTAAAAGTTATGCGATTCGCTCCCCAGTGCCACCATTATTCACAAAAGCACGCTTATGCAGTGGGGAAAAAAAAAAGGCGCGAATAAGCAAAATTTTCTCTGAAATAAGTAAATCTTTCCCCCAAATACTGGTAAGGTAATTAATTGCATTCCAAACCCTTCGGGAGAGTTTACTAATAGAAGCGCAAAGAAAAGAATCGTATTTCGGAAAGATTTATATATACGTTCAGGGCACTCAATGCACCGGTTCAGTGAGACGGATATATACGCCGGTGGCAGTTAAGAAGTTGAATAATAGGACTCATTTCCAACGCCATGGTTCCTTCCACAACAGCCATTTCATCTAACAGACTGTACCAGATACGGGTTTAAGGGTTCCTAGAAACCCAGATGCCCGCAGAACTTTCCGCAGATTCCGCCATGGTTCCTTCACAGAAAGAGGTTTCCAAAAATCAATCAATCAAACAATTTTTGCCAAGGTTTATCCCTTCGAGATTAATTGAAACGCGCGAAGAAGTTACAGATACAGTCTTGGGTTTTAGATATTTGTATCAGCCGCCCATCCGGTATAGTGGTTAGCGACAATGACTGCTTTCCGTTGGGTCTGGGTTCGAATCCCGAAGAAAGCATCGATGTTTGTAAATGAATAGTGTCTTTGTGGCATGGAGTACTCTAAATACAGTCGAGCTGTAAGTCCTCTCGTGAGGTTGTTGGGAGGACCCTGATGACCCCCAGGGTGTTCTCCCTCAAAATTGAGTCAAATCGCACTATCACCTGTATGGTGTTTGAAGCTACGGCTAATGACAAGAGTATATGTAGCGCTTTGCCGTGTTGAATTTCACGAGCCTTGATCTGATGCTACTGCCAACAGGTGGCATAAGTAACAACAACAACAGATATTTATTTCGAGGTTTTAAATAACAATATTTAAAAAAAATGCATCGGTAAATTAAGAATGAAGAATCAGAAATATGAAATTTAGTATCGTAATGACTGAATGAGTATCAAGCTGATGTAAAATACCTCATACAGTCTTAAATTTTCCTACAATCTTATTGAGAAAGTATAGGATAAATAAAAATAAAATAATATATATATATATATATATATATATATATATATATAAAACCTTTCTAAAGAACAATATGGAATAACCTTCAAAAGAGATCTCAATTAATCACAAATCGGTAGTTGATGCATTTACAATGTTACCTTTTACTTTGATGGCATAGCTAAGTATATTGATTTATGATCAAAGCAAGATATGACGTTATTCGATATTTAATTTTAAGAGATATAATTCTCTTCTCTCCATGTGTATTGTAATACATGGAACTAAATGGATTCACTAATACATCCCCCAAAAGGCATCTTATATTTATTTGCTAATAATTTTTGACACATAGTTATCCTCCTTGCTGCAATTAAGAGAGTAAGAGTATTATAGTTAGAACTAAAAAAGTTAAAATAAACTAACTAAGCCTACACAAAATAAATTTCATGATAAATTAATACAATCATTCTTTTATGAGATGCGTGTATTATAATAGAAGATAATTATTTCTCCTTATATTCCCAATATTCATTTATAATAGTCTTTAATCTTTGTTTTAATCGTTTTTCGAATAATTTGCAGTTATGAACAACTGCTTAGAAATATGGCAATTATATCTTATTAAAAGTTATATTATTCCGTGTAGCTTTGTTTGAATATTTTTGAAAAAAGAATTTCCTAATGAATTTGCTATAGCATGTACATTATATTCGTATACAATAAATAAAAAAAAATTGATAATTACCGTACTTACTTGAATCTAAGCTGCACCATTTTTTCAGTGTTAATATTACGAAAAATCGAGTGCGATTTAGAATCGCAGGCAAAATATTTTTGGATGAGGGAAATTGAATTTCAACCCCTTTCAAAAGGAAAAATGTAACCGTTCATTCTTCCACTTACATCGATGACTTATCCGAACCCGCAGTTCATCTCCAGAAATTCTGTCTATTCTAAACATTGTTGTATGCTCGTATTAAGGAAATTTTTTTGTCTACGCTTTCTTTGATCACCTAAACATCAAAAATATCGGTAATATCATCAAGATGAGTTAACTGTGACGCAAGTATGAAAAGTGAAGCAATTTTTAATGCAGACAAAAACGGAAACTGAGTAGCGGCACTGGAAATTTGACACGGATGAAACAAATAGACGTCGATGGCAGAAACTAAATGATATAATCTTTGTTTTTAAATGTTCAACAGTCTTTAATAACTCTTTTACAATATTCTCTTATACATTCTTTTATTAATATATTCCAAATATCTTCGTTTGCTTCAATGCAATATTAATAGATTAAGTACTGTAGCTAAAAGAATTAAGTTAGACCAAATTCTGGAAATAGCTGATAGATAGACTACATGTAGACGGGGAGAGCAGGGAGTAGTATTTTTAGTAACACTCCTGAGAATGATGCTAAAATTAGCATCAGGAATCCTGACCACTGTTTCGTCTTTAGATAGGAACTCACTGCTATTAGTGGTGCTCTCGATCATGCTCTCAACTCTTATAGGGACAGTATCTGAATCCTGACAGACAACAGAAGCTCCATCCAATATTTGAAGAATTGACCAAAAATATTATGGACAGTACTGGTCTAGATATTTTATCCAAATTAGCTAGGCTTGGTCAGAGGAAACAAGTATATCTCCAGTGGATACCATCACATGTGGGTGTGCTGGGGAACGAAGCAGCTGATGAGCTGGCTGGTAGGGGTTGTGATCTTTCTAACCCCAGTTCCACTGTCTTAAGCCATTCGGACATTCATTTTCTCCAAAGAACTAAAAGGAATTTGACTTGACGAAACCCTCCTGCTCACCACTGGTACGCAGCTAAGAGTCTTGGCATATCTCTACAGTATAGGAGTTCCAGGGCTAATCAGACGGCCCTTTAGAAGCGGTCACCTGCGTAGTATGACTTTTGTGCAGGGGGTAGTCTTTCTTTACCTCTCGTTGCTCTCTCCCTGCTTCTCCTGCTCAGCTTCTGGACAGCTGGGGCATTTCCCTGCGACAGTTATTTGAAGATCAAGACCTGGTGTGCGACACTATTATGCGGAAAGGTCGAATGGACTTGGTGTAGGCTTTCCTGCTCCAAGGGGATTGGAAACAACAACAACATTCTTTTAAAAAAATGTTGTATAACAAATGTATCAGATGTTTTGGAAGACGACGTCGAGTAGAAAAAGGGCGACCTTGCACCAATTCCGAAGTCAACTGTGACAATGGGATTGGCAAATTATTTTCGAAACGTGATACCGACGGTTAGAGTAATTATAGGAGTTCATGTTTGAAAGTTTTCAATACTGATAAAATAAATAAATTATGAACTTCTTATTATTTCTCATTAAATTTTTTTTAAAAAATTTCTTGAGTATCGAATACCGATGAACCTTTTACACATTTTTTTCTCATAAGCGAGGATAGAATTGGGGGTGCAGCTTAGAATCGACGATAACATTTTTTCACAAAAACATGTTGAGAATTCAAGGGGTGCCTTATATTCGAGTAAATACGGTAACTCCTCACTGTACGTCATTTAGATCAATCTTTTCAGGTTTTTTTTCTAATAACTTTCTATTAAAATGCAGGTTATTTAAAAATTGTGAACTGAAAAATATTTATGCACAGGAACTTATACACAAAACTTTTAACCCCATAAGAAATCAATTTTTGGGCCAATTTTCATTTTTAAAAAAGGCACATTTTTTATTGCATACAACTAAGCATAATACTCAACAGAATGCTAAAATGGAAGAATTTTATTTTAATTTTCTATTTTAAAGTTTTCACTCTGTTTTTTTTTTTTTTTATTATTTTTAATTGCGGAACACAAAACCCCCTAAATGTTGGCTTTTTTATAAGTAAACTCTGCAAGCTGTGAAGAATGTTTTATATATTCTAAAAGAGTTTTTCTCATACTTACAAAAAAATTCATGTTCGTACCTCTTTTTCAAATGGTTGAGGATTTTGCGTGTGTGTGTATATATATGTAATAATTCCAATAATCTGTAATAGCTTTTGAATTATTAACATCCAGTCCTTCAGGACAACCATGCAATTATTTTAATTGGTAACCCGCCTACCGTGGACTTAAGAAACTATCTTCATCCCCCTCCTAAAATCACGTGACGTCCCGTTGCCTATAATACCGAAATCTGGAAATCGCGCTCTCTCTTCTCTTCTGCTTTCGCCTCTCTGCATTCATGCAGACGGCCGGCTGCCGCGCGTTGTGTGTTGTCTTTGTTATGTGTTATGCCGTCCTGCTTTATGTTTATGTGTTTTCAAGATGTGAATAAACTAGATTAACGTTCCAAACTGCCTCATCAATGGTATTGAATACGCAACATCAACCAACATAGAAAATGTATCTAATACACAGTCATTCACTCGCCATCGGCCACGCCCTACCTTTGGGTTACCACATTAAAATCTACCGCTCGCCACGACAACATACGGCATAGTATGCACCACTATAAGTTTCTTTATTTATATACATATAATGCTAAGTCTTACATTGCAAAAGGGACAGAGATAATATCGACTTTTTTGGATTATCTTTCCATTTTCATTTCTTCTCAAGCAACAAATTGCACATTGCCTTGCTAATTTCCCCGTGTTTCATCGAATATTTTCTAGAATCTAAATTCCCGCCTTCACCACAAAGAAAATCCCGCATGAGAAGTATTTCAGAGTACCGTGGACAAACTGCATCCTTTATTCCTGTATCAACATTACCACAACAATCTAACAATAAGAATTAAAAATATGTGCAAATAAAAGATAGAAAAAAGAAAGCATGAGTACTCGTACAACGTACGGGCAAACCTGTCGGGGCCAGCCTTCGGTAGTCCGTACGGTATACGGGTAAAGCAGGTAAGGGATTAATCGTATTTCCAAACATGGTAATAATCAATAAATCTTGTTGAATAGTCTGCTAGATCAATGACTTTATTCTAGTAGATAATAATAGTTTTTATATTACTTTTAAGGTACCCGACTACGTTCGGCACCGTGATTTTGCAAAAGCGTATAAATGGATAATATTTATAATATTTAGTGTCACTTAGATTAGAAAATGGATATAAAATTATTTTAAGAATAGTATTACAATAAAAAAATTATTTAAGTACACTATTTTGACAAAAAATGAACATAGAATGACCCATTTTCAAAATATTCTCCTTTTGTGAAAAATGCTTCTATTATAATAATATTTCACCTGTATATAGCTCAGACCTCTCTACAGAGGCTCAACAAGAATTTTTGAAATATATAAATTAGAAGTGGGTTTATCCATGTTTTACGACAAGAGAGGGGAGAAAGTTTCAGTAAAAAACGCCGATAATTATTTCAATGGGTTGTAACTCTGAAAATAATGTGAATTTTTCAAAAGTCGCGTAGTTGAGCCTCTGTACAGAGAACTTAGTTATATACAGGCAAAATATTATTATAATAGAAGCATTTTTCACCAAAGGAGAACATTTTGAAAAAAGATTATTCTAAGTTAATTTTTTGCCGAAATATTGTATTTAAATAATTGTTTTTTGTCAAAATCTCCTTAAAATAATTTTATACATGTATTCTAATATAAGTGACACTAAATATCATGAAAATTATCCATTTATGCGCTTTTTTAAAATCACGATTCCGAACGTAGTCGAATACCTTAAAGATTAATAACAAGCATTAATAAACCTCTCACATATAAAAAAAAAATCCCACACCAATTGACATAACTGCTCTCATATAATCAGTAAGAAAATATGTGATTCGTATTACTATTCCCAATTGTTCCAGTTCATTTTAAAGAAAATTATAGAAGTATTACAAAATTTATTTGTAACAGTTTTACATTATTAAACTCATTTATTCCTATAGTTAAGTAGTCATGTCTTAACGTTAGATTTTAATTATTGATCTAAAAACATAATTTACTAACTAAATTTTATTCAAGAGAAATTATTTATTTAAATCCCATTATAAAAATTAAAAATGTTGAGTAACAATGCTACGATTTTTAATTCTGAAGAAACACAAAAGAAAAAGATTCATCAAAATAAAAAAATATTATCTCCACGATATTAATGTTAAAACTAAAAGACACAATTTGTTTAATTGCATGTTTCCCTCGCGGTTAAAATTATAATTCAAAGCAATACCGAAAGAAAATTTAAAGCAGCTATTGAAAGACTCTTCCAAAAAGATCGCTTTGAATTCCAATTTTAATACAGCAAAACCAATACACATCCGGAAAACACCATTGCCAGAGGCAAAACCTCCGTAATACTATTTGTTCACATGCTTGAATGACAGTCATAGGGAGCAAGAAAGAGGGACTTATCCACCCTTTTTCGATCATCACTAGATCCTTCTCTACCCCCTTTTCAACCCCTTGGTATCAGACGATACAACAACACTCCACTAAACACTCACACCTACCCCTTTGGTACAGCCTGTTTTTCTACACCTATTTCTATTAAAAGGGGGAAGGAAGTTCGCTAAGATGGGAGAGAGAGGAGGGCTTTCTTTGTGAATTTGGGAAGAGAGGATGTAAAAATTGAAAGAAATCGGATTGCTGTAGAACAACAATAAACTGGTAGCGACAAGGTGAAGAGATTTTACAGAAATATCAGTAAGCGTTTTTGTAAACGTGAAATTATGTATTTTGATGGTTGGAATAGGATCTTCAGAAGGAAGTACCCGTATAGTGAACTAAGTTTTGCATTTTCGAAACGAATGTTTTTCTGTTCGTTCGTACAGATTCGATGAAAGGAACTCATTTATTTATGAAAGAAATTTTGAGACGTGGGAAGTGTTGTTCGTACTTTCAATAAATAGATTTAATAAGCTGTCCAACAATTTATGTCTGAAATCCAGGAGCGTCAGTTATAGGCATCAGTTTTCTGAAAATTTCGTTTTTGTATCAAACTGAATGAAAATATTATTAATTTGTTGTAAATTTTTGATACATTAGATTTTGTGTTGATTAATAAATGCAGAAAAATAGGACTTAGAATCCTGACATAATGTATATCTTTCTTTTTTAAATTTTTTTTCAAACTATTTAACATTTGCTACGAATAATGAAATTCAAGTTTCTAAATAATATAGTGTTTGAGTTTTAGTTGTAAAAATTTGAAAATGTAATTACTTGTAATATGTATCAGAACGTACGGAATTTTTATTCTTTGTAAAAAATTTTGTCAAATTTAAATATTAAAATTTTGTTTTTAGAATTATACTTTAAAATTAACATTCAAGGCAGTGCTTTTTAATCTTTAAATGTTTGCGACCTAATATTTAATCAAGATTTTCATTGCCCCCCCCCCTCCATACAATAACAATGTATTTAATTCAATAACACTGTGCTTTGACGCTAAATCTACAATACGACGTTAACCTCTTATGTCCCATCGGCGTATATAAGCATTTCGCTTAGCCAAAGTGTTGATTGTCCCGAACGTATATATACGTCTTTCCGAAGCATGATCTTTTCTGTTCACTGCTATCCATAAAATTATTCCGAAGGCCTTAGAATGCAATAAAAAGACATTGACACAATGTTTGCAAAGGATTTACTTATTTCAGAGGATTTGCTTATTTATTCCTTTTCTCCCCC
>BMAV01004845.1:599275-609421 GCA_019973955.1 Trichonephila inaurata madagascariensis
CCCCCTCTCCTTAATACATAACATACACGCGCGTACGTGAAAAACGGTGGCCCTGGGGAGTGAATCGCGTAACTTTTAATCGGCAGTCAGGGGATTAATTAGAAACCATACAAATTATCAAGATAAATGTTAATTTTTGTATATAATTTTATATATGATAAGCCTATGGGGTAACTGGTAATTATTAAACTTGTTTTTTAACTTAGTATTGTTAAATTAATTATAAAATACATTGTGAAGAACGGATACATTTATAAATGCATTATATCAGTGTAAATGTATACTTCATTTTTTTAAAAATTTTGTTTGTTTACTTTCAGTAAATTAAGATTTTTTAAAAATAATCCTTTGTTTCCGACTTTTTAATATGCTGGCTCCCCTCTCGTCATGTTATCACGCCCCCCCCCTAGGGGGCGCAACCCACATTTTGAGAAACGCTGATTTAAGGATATCTTTTTTAAAGCATCTTTATTCACGTATTAGATTCATACGTTTGAAATGTTGACTTTTTAAAATGAATATATAAACCAGCATATCTTTTTTGAAAGCTGTTGATTCAATTAAAATATGCTCCATTTGCTTCAATGTACCTTTCCCGGTGAGATTTTTATGCATACCGGTTGATTCATAAAAAGTGTGATCAATTTCAGAGGATCATAAATTTTTATTGAATCAAGTTATTTACATGAAATTTTCAATGTGGTTTCTTCTAGCACAGGGCACTTTATTTAAGATATCCGACTACGTTCGGAACTGTGATTTTGCAAAGGCGCATAAATGGATAATTTTCATGATATTTAGTGTCACTTAGATTAGAATACACGTATAAAATAGTTTTAAAAACATTGTGACAAAAAAAATTATTTAAATATAATATTTCGGCAAAAAATTAACTTAGAATAACCTTTTTTCAAAATGTTCTCCTTTTGTGAAAAATGCTTCTATTCTAATAATATTTTGCCTGTATGTAGCTCAGACCTCTGTACAGAGGCTCAACATGTGAATTTTGAAAAATTCACATTATTTTCAGAGTTACAACCCATTGAAATAATTATCGGCGTTTTTTTCTTAAAGTTACTCCCCTTTGCTGTCGTAAGACATGGATAAACCCACTTCTAAGTTATATATGTCAAAAATTCTAGTTGAGCCTCTGTACAGAGGTCTGAGCTATATACAGGCAAAATATTATTGTAATAGAAGCATTTTTCACTAAAGGAGAATATTTTGAAAATGGGTCATTCTATGTTCATTTTTTGTCAAAATATTGTACTTAAATAATTTTTTATTGTAACACTATTCTTAAAACAATTTTATACACATTTTTTCTAATTCAAGTGACACTAAATATCATAAATAGTATCCATTTAAACGCTTTTGCAAAATCACGGTTCCGAACGTAGTCGGATACCTTAAACGTTTCGTCTAATCTAAAAGAGTTTCTGCGACCGTTTTGGGGGTATTTTTCCAACGTCCTCTTTGATTGCTTTTTGAAGCCTTTGAAAGGCTCTTACTTTACTTCTATTTAATTGTTTTTTTTTAGAATCCCCATAAAAAATAATCGCAAGGAACACAGACAGGTGATAGTGATAGTCATTTATCAGGAGGAAGAAAATTTATTTTTTTTTTATATTTCAGCTATTTTATAGTTGATTTTGCAGTATGATTTGGTGCACAATGATGGTGAAAAGCAAAGTTCCTTGAGAGCAAAGACGTTTACTTTCTCTGATGAAGTGTTTCAAAACTTTCTTATGATAGTATTTAGCATTAATTTTATACTTCGGTTCTACAAAAAATGGTTTTGTTAGGCCTTGAGAGGACATTCCCATTCATACCATAACACCTGACGGATAACTTGCCTTTTCCAAAACAGCGGCGTCTTTTCGAAGCGTTTCGCGTAAAATATGTTGAACCTTCGTTTTGCCAATTGTGGATGATAGATGAAACATAGCTTCATCCTTAGTTATCCATGTTTTGTATCTACCTTTTGCGTTACATTAAATACAGACGCCAAGAGCGTTTTGCTTGTTTTTCTACTTGTCTTTGCAGACATTTAATGACAGACTGATTTATTCACTTTTTTATAGCCAATTTTCTTTATCTGACGACAAATTGTCGATTGCGACACCTTTATCTGGTTTGCCAAATTTCTTTGAGGCAGTGGAATTTCTTCAGTGATAATTCTTTTCAACTTTTTTTTTTCATTGAAGACATCTTTTCGTTCACATTTTCCTGGAGCGTTTGATTGCGAGTCAAATTTTATTTCTTTTTGAATTTTAGATAATACAAAATATATATATATATATTTTAATTTTTAAATGTTCTCTTTATAACAGAATTTGAACAACTATTTTTTAAAAGCTGTAAAACTTCGTTCCGGATTTGAGGATCTAATATCAGCAGTACAATTTATTCCCACTAATAAAAATGATCAGATTAGTAATTTAAATGTTTCTTTCTTTTTTTAAAATAAAACCAGCAGTAAAATGATAAAAATTCATCATAAATAGTTACCGTAAATTCCGGCGTATAACGCGCACTTTTAACACAAAAAAATAGATTGAAACCTAAGGGTTCGCGTTATAAAAATAATAACTGTAAAAATAACAAAAGAGATGAGTATAAATTTTTTTTACTTCTATATGTATCGAAATACTGTTTATTTAAAAGAAATGACTTGCCGAATGAACTAGAAGAGTTGTGGTTCAAGAAGAAAATTATTTTGTAAAAAGTCTGGGATAATACCTCGAATAAATAACTTGAAAACATCAGAGCAATGTATAATAATATTTCAGATTTCTTCGTAAAAAGGGGAGGGCGCGTTATACGGCGAATATACCTAAAAATTAAAAAATGCTGCTTGAAAGTTTAGGTGCGCGTTGTACGCCAGATTTTACGGTATATGCTTTTAAAATTGGTCTCACTAATTTTGAATCAACCGGTAGATGCTTGTCTTATAGAACCAATAAATACTAATATAGAATTTTTCAGATTATCTTCATTTTCATACCATTTAGCCCTCAAAAACTGTTATAAATGTTTTAAAAAAGGAAACTGTTGGCGAAAGATCCGGTGTATAAGCTGCAAAATTTCATATTTTAATTCATTTAATTTCACAATTTTTTGTACGACGTATGCAGCCGAGCGTATGTCGTCGTGGAGGAGTATTGGGCCATGCCCATGAACAAGTGAAAGGCGTATAATTTTCAGTTTTTCGCTGATTTCTTAATTGTACTGGCAGTATAATAGATACTGCTGGGTTCGTTTTCACCAATGATTTCTCGAATATTTTGGGTCTTCTACGCGGTTCATTTTGTCAGGAAAATTCACCAGATCTAGACTGTACAAACCAATCCTGCACTTTTCGATCAATTAGTAGTATTTTCCCCTCAATGGCTGGTTTATACAGCGTGCCGCTTTTGTAGCCCTATTACAAAGCTCACACTCACATTACACGAATATGGGTTGAATTTATATCCTTACGAATTTCAAAACAAATAAGAACATAGAACACTTTTGAGCGAATCTTAGGTTGAAATATGACTCAGATAATGGACAACACGATTATAAACGAAGTAAAGTCACAAACAAAAACATAACGAAACTGGGGAGAAAAACGTTCATATGTTAAGAAAATCTGTCATTTCGTATGTTTCAACCTAATATTTTGATGAATGAAAAGGTTTAAATATCGAAGGTTTTTTAATTGTATAGGCTGCAGCAGATTCGAAGCGTGAAAAGAAAAAGAATACTTTCTGAGACATCTGAAGCACAACTGAATTTCTATCACAGTATTTTGTATTTACCAATTACTGCTTATTACTGTCAGAAATGGGGACTTGAAAAATTCTCCTCAAAAATCATCCTTCAAGTTTATTACAATAAAAAAACACGTATGATTTTTAAAAAAATTTAACCTACTATACGCAGTGCATTAAAGGAATAATGTTCATAAAACTTTTCTTTAATATTCTAAGAAATGTTTCATTTTCAATCTCCTGTATCAATTCCTCTACTGTTAGTTCACTCTCTCCCTATATATATATATTCTTTATATTATTTATTTTGTACAAATTTAATAAAATTTAAATCATTAATAAAATACTTTTTATTCATCCATTCAAGTTCAAACACATTTTTTTATACTTGTAGTGGATGACACTTGATGTTAATACAGTTTTTTCAAACATTAATTTATTAATTAAATCAAAAAATGAATAAATAGTAACAAACAAAAATAATAGTCCAACAGCATATATAGAAAGGAAAACCGCTTGTTGTATCCCTGCAGCGCGTTAGACTTCTAATCCAAAAGTCATGGGTTCGAATCCCACCTGGGATGGCCTAATTTTTGAGAATGTGATTTCTTTTTTACCATACTATTTTATCAGAATAATTAAATTTAATGAATGAATAAATAGTAACAAACAAACAAAAAAAAAGAGTCCAACACCCTATATAGAAAGGAAAATGGAAAATTGCAAGGAAAATCGTTTTCTATTTCGTCACTAGTGTGATTCTGTCATATGTATATACATATTTATATACATTGTAACTATTTAATAAAAAGTAGCTAAAATAAAATTTCTCTTTGTTGACATAAGTAGTAATTGACTTAAAAAAATGTTTCATATTACTTGTTACTACTAAACTAAATACAAACTTCAAGCCACTACATTGCGAAAACTGCTGAAAACTTCTTTGCTCCAACTAATCCAGACTACAGGCGTTAGGTTCAGCCTGCTTCACGCCCATGTCATTGGATATTAACATTTGAGAACACTGATCATCAAATTTAAAGCACTTAGTTCTGAAAAGGCTTCAAGAAACAAAAATCAAAAGCTCCACAATCACAGTGCCATTGTTCCGTCCTTTGCACTGTTGAACCAGGAATCGCACAACAAAGGCAATATCCTCGAAACCATCTTCTCGGAGCATAACCGTGTCATTCCGAACCTTCACGTGCTGCCTGAGTTCAAGGTTAATGGAGAAAAAGTTAGAGTATTCAAGAAATTTTTACCATAAAAATAAATGTTCCCCGTAATAATCTTCAAGACTCAGGGGAGAGAGAGAGAGAGATAGGAGCAAAAAACGAACTTTCGGTACTGAAAAGTATAATTACGGTGATTTGGATCGTCGCCGAAAAAAAGATTCGCTAAACGGAAGAATATTTTCTATGGAAGAGGCTTCATTTTTCTCGGCTCTAAAAAAATCATTCGTTGTCCATTATATGAAGATACTTTATTACAGTATTTCATCTCGACAAATGCGAAAAGCACAGTAGTTACGGCGTTTTCTTCGCTGGTATTATAATTCAATCACAGTTTCGTTCTTTGCCCAGATTTCTTTTTTTTCCCCCTTCTATATTTTGGTTGATCATTATATAAGTTTCGTCGTTATATTTGAGAAGGCATTGATTCTTTTAATAATAATACAAAAAGAGACAGAGCTCTTCATTATTGCAGATCTAAAAACTGAAATTTTCTCGATGAAGAATGACGTGGGATTTATTACAAGACAAGTTAATGAGAATTCTAGAGGAAATAATAGGATCCAACGACCAGAACACTGTAACTACTGTCACTGTTAACTATACGGTCGTATAAGAAAGTTGTATTTGTAGTTGTTCTTGTCTTAAGAAGAAATGATGACTTTATAATAGTCGCTATGTTTTGACCAGATCACTGGTATTTCCTACCTAAAATTTATATTGAATAGATATTATTATTATTATTTTTTTTTTTTAAAAATATTTTTAGTGAAATTTAATATTCATTAATCGAAATTAAGGGTTTCAGCTCAAATAATGGTTATGAAAGAAACTTTAATACACCACATAATTTTAGCAATACATATTGTATATAATTGTATTTACGCTATTATAAACTCTAACATATAAATAAATATAATTTATTATTTTTATGGTACGTTAAGAATGATTTTTATAAAGATTTATCTTGTTTTCGGTGTATTTCTTTTTCAAAATCTTCTTCGCTCCTATTCATGATTTGAGGTTCTAATATATTCAAAAAAAAAAATTTATTTCTAAGGAGTGACTTTTGAAATCCTTCTTTTTTGTTCTCTGGTGAAAGCTTACAACTGTCATTATATTATTTTAAATTTGACAAAAAAATAAAATCAATTAGTTCGAGATCATTTTTGATTAACCTTCATTCTATAACGGGGAAGTTTTTCACATAAAAATCCCAAGTCCCACCATTTTAAACTATGCCCTTGTGATCTTTTATTGCACCTCTTTTAAGGCTGTCTTCGGTAAAAGTACGAGAGCTTGAACTAAACGCGAAGCACATTTTCAGACAGAAAAATGCCTCAATTTCCACAAAAATTTGTAGAATTATACGTAGCTTGTATCTTTGTTAACAATATAGTGTTTTTAAAAATTTCAAAATATTCCATGAATACTTTCTTTTTCATTTTAATACGGGAAGGCATAACCCATTTAACATTACGGTATAGAAATGAATAAACTCCGGTAAAAAAGGGACGTATAACAAAAAATGCTGCTTTGTAAAGGATAGTGAAGCCAGAATATCATATTAATTTTTAATTTCTTTTATATCTGAAAAAACGTTCCAAATTCGGGTCCTATTCTTTAACATTAACCGAAAACAGCCTTAAGGTATCCTCCGACTACTTTCAAAATCATGGTTTTGAAAAAACGTGTGAATGTGATATTTAGTGTCACCTGAGTTAAAATATGCACATGAAATTGTCTTAAAAATATTGTTACAATAAAAAAATTTATTTTAGTTTTATTCTATTCTATTGTTAGTTTTTCCATTGCCTTTTGTTAAAATAGTTTTTTTATTTAAAAAATCATTTTACAACTTTCTCTAAATTTAAGGAGACGGTGGAGTATTAAAACTAATTTCTTAAATTGTTAGCTTAATTAGCTGAAAATGGAATCAATGTAGTAAATGATTATTATATTTCATCATTTAAATACATTTTTTAAAAAAAAAACGATTATAAGCTGATTTTTTTTAAAAAAAATTAATTTGTTTTAAAGAATGTTTTTAAAAATGTTCCTTGCGCATTCGTTTTTAAGATATGTGAATAGTTTTTTTACACACACACACACACATATACACATATATATAAACAGAGAGAGAGAGAACACACTACAACAAAATATATCTGTGCATGAAGTTTAAATTCAGAATAAAATTTGATGAAAAAAGTTATTAGTTTTCTATATTATATGAAATATTTCACCAACTATTACACATTCAAGGTATTTAAAACAACACAAAATAGGATCTATTAAATGTTTTAGAAAACTAATGCACAAATTTGTGAATTATATCATCTTTCATAAGTTTTAAACATTTCAAAGAGATATGACGCAATTTGAAACGCAAGGAGCCTTTTACGTAAAATTGAAAAGGGAAACTTAACAAGCTAAAAAAATCGCATTTCAAACATTTATGTGAGTAAAATAAAAAATTAATTCAGTAATTATTAATGAAAAAGACAAAATTCTTTGACAGAATTACTCTATGAATTATAAGGAATATTATTAGTATAAAAAAAAATCAAAATCGCAATTTTGACCAAAATTTCACATTGTGAAGATTCACCATCCCTTCAATAGGATTCTATTTGATTTGCTTAAGGCTATTTTCGCCATATGTTTGAGAGCGTGAACTTGACGTGGAGCACATTTTCAAACAGAAAAAATGCTTCAATTTTTATAAAAATATGTGACATTGTAACTAATGCATTTGTTTATAATACAGTGTTTTTAAAATTTCAAAATATTCCATAAATAATTAGTTTTTTCTTTTCACACGTGAAGAGATAACTCATTTAGCATTACGGTATAGGGAAAAAAATGCAAAACACATTTTATAAAATAAAAAAGTGTGTCAACTCGGATAAAAATGAGTAGTATGATAAAATAAGTGATTCTCTACAAGACAGTGTAGCCAGAATATAATATTAATCTTTGAGTACTTTTATATCTGAAAAAATATTCCGAATTTGGCCCTATTCTTTAACATTAGCCGAAGATAGCCTTAAATTCCAAAATCAAGTTCTACTTTAGATCCAATTAATGTAAGTGATTATAGACAGGCGATTAATTTTTAACGTCTCTGGAAAAAAATATTTTAGGTAAGAAAAGTGCATTTTCAAATCATTTTTACCATTTCATTTTTTACACACACACATAGAATTTTAGTTCCTAAACTTAACATTCCAAGTAGCAATCAATCACTATGAGCAGAGCGTTGGTTTTGCCCATGTCGCGTGTCACGGGTTTTTTTTCGTTTCTTTTCTACCTTATTTTCTGTTATCGTAGAGCAGCTACGTTTTAGCTTTGAAAGTTGCAACATTGTATTTTTTAAATCTTGCTTTTTTGTATCTTGCTTAAAGTATAAAAATAAATACAAATTTCGATTTCTACATAAAAGCATTGTACTTATTTATATTGCTTTAATATTTGTCCATTATTTGAAAATGTTTTCCCCCCCTTGTTTTTTTTTTTTACTTACCAAAAATACAGGGTCAGAGTTCTTAATATCGTGGTCAATCTATATTTTTATTTAAGGTATTAGACGACGTTTGCAGCCTTGATTTTACACAAGCGTATAAATGAATACTTTTTTGTGATATTTAGTGTTACTGGAATTAGAATATACAAAATAAATCGTTTAAAGAATGTAGCTACAATAAAAAAAAATTTAACACACTTTTTTTTAGCAAAAAAAAAAAAAAAAAAATGAGATATATTTAAAATATTCTTTTATATGGAAAATGTTTCTGTAATAATAATATTTTTTACCTATTTAGAGCTAGGACTTATATACCGGGATTGAACTTAGTTTTGAAAGTTCACATTATATACAGAGTTACGATCAATTGGAAGAAAAAGCGGTGTTTTTGTCAAAGTTTCTCTACTATGATCTACTAAAATACACTTGCTAGAAAAAGTCTGCGTGCACCCATAACAAGTCATAAAGCAAAGGTAAAATTTAATACAAATATAATTCTTTTTTCTTACAAAGTTTCATGAATTTGTTTACTATTATTTAAATATTGAGCATGCAAGAATTCTTTAATTATGAATTAAAACTGCGTAAGAAAGCGAGAGTTTTGTAGCAAAGCACACAAATAATAAGCAAAAAAAGTCTGCGTTCACCATTTGAATATTCATGATTTCTGGAATTTTTATCAACGGGCGTTATAGGTTAACAGAGTTTTTGCATTCAGTTATCAAGCAAAATACCTAAAGAAAGTTGTGACGCTATATTTTTTACGTTTTTGTGAGATACAAAGCAATTCAAAGACATTAAAAGTAAACGTAAGAAAAATAGTATTAGTGAGCGTAAAATTATCGTGAAAATGTGGAAAAATGGAAAAAGTCGTCGGGATATAGCCAGATCCGTTGGACGGCAGTATTCATCTATCCACAGCCTGTTATTGATAGTTTTAAATCTACAGGAGTTTACACATCCAAACCTCGTCCTGGTCGTCCATCTGAACTCACAACCATTGGTAAAGAAAAATCCGTGTTTGACTGCAACTCAAATAGCAACAGACATTCACGAGAAGTTTAAGAAAAACGTTTGCGCGGCTACTGCAAGAAAAATCTTGAAAAAGGCTGGATACCGTAGTCGAGTGGCTCACAGAAAGCCTTATATTTCAATGACCAACCGGCTTAAGCGGATAGCTTTTTCAAAAGAGCATATACATAAGCCTCCGGAGTTCTAAAGGACTGTGATATTCTCCAATAAGAGCAAATTTTACATCTTCGGTATAAAAGGTAGTAAATTGGTAAGGAGAAAACCTTGCACAGCGTTTCAAATAGAGCATTTAGTACCAACGGTAAAGCATGGTGGCGGTGGAGTCATGGAATTAAAGAACTAATTTGATTACCTTGATGTCCTAAGAAAAAATTTAAAAGGAAAGGGCCACCAAACTCGGCCTTGGATCGTCGTTTCGTTTCCAACACGACAACGATTCTAAGAATACCGCTGAGATTGTGAAGCTTTGGCTCTTGTATAATGTACCAAATCAACTACACACGCCCAGTAAATCCCATAAGTGTTCTATAGAATTTAGATCAGGGGCCTGTGATGGCGTGTGTAGTTGATTTGGTACATTATACAAGAGCCAAAGCTTCAC
>BMAV01004845.1:615800-648007 GCA_019973955.1 Trichonephila inaurata madagascariensis
CCCCCCCCCCCCCCTTAGGTGCCTCCCCTTTCCTGGACAGCATTTTGCCAATGCAAATCCTGACTAGTTCATTTCATCATTTTACTGAAACAGTTTAGGAATTTGATAAAATCACTTACTATCATCAGGGAAATGACCTTGAAAAGACGTTATTTTACCATCTCCCGTCAATTGATCATATTCCTTAGGGATTTGATCAAATTCCTAATTTTTTCGTCATTTCCCTGCTACATATATAAAAATGCATAAATTATATCAAGAATTGTCATGTAAATAATTATTTCGTTGTCTTTCAATGTCTTCATACGTATAAATTCAAATTAACTTTAATATTAAGTTGTCAGAAAATAAACCACAATCTTCTAAATAATTACTAATTTTGCCTTCTCTTTCCGTCCTGGATTCGATCTTATCACGCTCCTAGCAGCTATTTTTAGGAGAGTTAACGTCTTTGGCCACCACTTGTTTTTACTTTTTAGAACATCTTTCTTGAGAAAAAGGTTACAGGTACCCCATTGTTCATTAAACTACAAATCGTTTTTAAATTTAAATTTCTTTCTACGAATCGTGGTTGGCTGAGGAAGCTCATCCTTATATCAGAACTACAAATTATTTCACGAACTATTTTAATATTACTATAGCGCATTCCTTCATCAATTAAAATTTCAGCCTTTTCTTCCATGTCCCATTATCAATTAAGTCTATATAATCATTCTCCACATCATCGTATTTATATTGTCTCTTTCGTTATCACTAGTATTTTCCTCAAGATTGGCAAAATGTTGCGTTTCAAATTTTTTTGGGAGCGCCATATCCTAAAACTATCTTCCCGGCAATAAAATAAATTGAATAAAAACATTTCTAAAATAATTACTGCATTTTCGTGTGTAAGCCTAGAACTTTCCGAACTTGTTTTGAAGCTGAAGTATGGACGCCAGTCTTTATAGGGATATGATAATTTCGGAAAAAAAGGTTTCTTTTTAACACTTTCCCTTAGTCGCGGGCAAACCATTTTAATCTTTTAATTGTTTGCGTGTTTTAAATAGAACTTTTATTCTAAATGAAAAAAAAAGTCCTCGCACAAATTTTTTTAAAGTAATTGTCAGAATGTAAGTTTTCGAATAATTCGTAAAATCCCCATTCATTGACTGGGATATCTGAAAACATATGATCATCACGCAAGGTTTTTCCTCCAATTCATGAAAATTTGGTCGACGATCATGTGCCCCCTAAACGAATTTTTTACCCTTCATTTCTCAAACAAAATATAATGTAGAAAGTGTGACTAGCAAAGATAAAGCGTGCAAGGAAACAAATTAACGGGGAAAATATCGTATTAGCTTCAGATAGGGTTACCAAAAATAAAGCTATCATCGTTGACGTATGGCGTTTTGCTTTACAGCGAATTTTATTGAAAAATATTTCACACATTTTATCTGCTTGGTGACAATTTCACCCTCATGACGACATATTTTATAATTACTGGATTTGAATGGTGATTTTTTAAAGGAAACATTCATTCACGGCTTATACACTGTTTGGCTTACCTTTGGAAACATATGGTATTTCCTTACCTCTCAGTTTATAGTTGTCCTACTAGAAAATAAAAGCATAATTGCGGTACTTAACAGCAAATTAAATCGACATGAAATAATTTTAAAACACACTTGCAGTATTATGGGTTAAACATGAAATAATTTTTTGTTTTGTTTTGCAACTAATGGTCAAAAGTGAACATTTATATGATAATTGTATCTCTACTGACGTCAGAAGAGATTACAAAAAAAATATATATATTAGTGCTGCCAGTAATTCAAATTTTTAATAATTTAGAAAAGTAATTCACATGGGGAAGGGGGATTTTTCACCCATCATGTAATGTTGAAGAAATCGTCATGGGATAAAAAGCTTATTCTAATGATGCAACGAAAAATATTAAAATAAATATATCAAATAATTCAGACAACAACTCTTAGTTATCCGTATAATGGTTTTTAAATTCCTTTTGTTCAAGAGCCATTATACCTAATTCATTTCTGTTCTACATTGTGTGTGATATCGAGCCTAAAATAACCTCTTAACAATATAAGAAATTTCGAACGTAATGTCTCGTAATTGGTTTATAAATAATAAAGCACTAGAAAATAGTTAAATTAATAATAATGTGAAAAAAATATAAATTGCCTTTTAAGCATCCAATGCATCTAATTCCAAACCAGTTAAAATTTTTACGATCCAAAACACGATAAATCAAAATTTGTTCGATTCACACCGGCTATACCTAACTTAAAATACTTAAGTTAGGTTAAAAAGAGGAGGGGGGGATTGAGATAATCTGAAAAAAAAGTATATCGAGTTAAACCATTAAATAAATTGCTCGACTTAAAAAAAAAACCCAGCAACCACTTAATGTTAATTAGTATTCTGGGGACGCGAAAAGACAAAGAACATTAATACTAGAATTTTAATTTCCTCGCCAAACTATTAAGATTTATTTAGTAGTTATGCTTTGGATGTATTCCATGCTTCAGAAAGAACCTATTCATTTAATTAGATATGTTCGTAAATAGTTATTGTCGCATCGTTATCATAATTTACCGTTTCTCTCATTATAAAATAAACACTCTGGAGAACAGATAATGTAATTAGGATTCTGGATGATCTAATAGGCCGTATTGCATGTATCTTTATTTTATCCTATTAAATTGTTTCTCCGTGAATGCGTGGCTGGTTTTATTGCTGTCTCTAGTGCACATTTATTTGTTACCCACGGCAATTTAACACTCCTCCTTTAATAGGTTTATTATGTAAAATGTTTTCGAAATTGCAATATCATACCAAATTATTACGCTTGTCATTGTCACGGATGATTACGGGAATTTTTCTTATGCCCTCAACCCCCCCCCCCCCCCCGTTTTTGGGACGGATATGTGTAATGGTTTTGCTTTTAATATTTTTGTAATGCGTGTAATTACTGTTTTCTGTTTTTTCGTTCAAAAATTATCTTGGATTTTTTTTCAGTTGTGTATTTGTGTAATGCATAATGTAATTTTACCATTGCTGACTTTTACATGAAGTTTTTTTTTCAGTGTGAAGCTTTCATAAAATGAATTATATGATAGTGGTTTTCTGTAGGTATTGAATATTTAGGGTTTTATTTATATTTTGCGTTTAAAAATTACTACACAATAGAAATGAATGTTAGTTTCTAAGAGACTAATTAATTTAAATAACCTAGTTTTCATATTTTTAAAAGAGATTACATGAATGAAATTATTGACAGAATTCTCTTTTGTATGATGTAAATATATATTGCAACAAAAATACCTTTAAACGATTTTTCAAGTTTAGTACCTTTGGAGATATTCAGTTAACCCTTTATCTACCACATTATGATTTACTGTAGTTTTTTTCATGCAATATTTTTTTTTTTGAATCACTATATTGAAAATTAAGGGATATACGTAAGCAAAATACTCAACTTTGGGAAATTTGATCCGTTAAAGCTAATTAATTAATTAAAGATATTCAGCTGTACAATTAATTATACACACAGTTCACTTAAAATAAATAGTCAAATCGTTTTCTAATGTCTTCATTAACAAACAAAAAAATAAGACACTTATCTTTTGACATTAACTATTTTTTCGGAGCAAAAATGACAATCTTCGCAATCCGCTGAAAACGCAATTTCTGCTATAAAACTATTCATCTTCGCCGCTAAAAAGCTCATCATAGAACCCGTGCCGCCCTATATCTTGGAAGATTTGACTTAAAAAAATATTCCTGCTAAGTACCGTCAGAGTATTCGTAAAAATGGTCATTCTATCTAATTTTAAAGTGAGTGGTACTTATAAGTACCGTCGGTAGATAAAGGGTTAAAAATTGTTTACTAATGTGAGAGAAAGAGAGAGAGAGAGAGAGACCTGATGAGTGAGCAATTGTCCTAAGGAAGGGTTATAAAAATCAGATATTTCAACTTTTTTGTGATTACTTTTATATGTGTTATCTTTTATGTAATTTAATACCCCACATTTTATGTTGCATTTTACTAAGTTTGTTTGTAGGATGTCTTATATAATTGGTTTTATCATAGCAAGTAAATAATAAATATACAGCAGACGTATTATTCGGATAACCTTCGTTAAAAAAACTTGAAAATGTAAGAAATTCTTAAAATTTTTAAATATGTTTATCAAATTAAAACAAGTCTATGATCTCACTAAAAACGCAATTTTTTGGAAAAATAAAACTCGAAGCTTGCGTTTATGTGATTGCAATGTTTCTGGAGTTCGTATTCAGACTGTTTTATTTGATTGTATATTTTCACATTCAGAAGCCATTGGTGATAGACCTTATAATTTTGAACCATGGTTAAGTAATGAGGGTGACACCTAATGGCACTCCACAGCACACCACGCCAACATGAGGATTTTTATTCTCGACAGATTTAACGTGTGCATAAGTCCCTCTACTCTGCTGATCTTCGACCTCGACTCGAACCTATGACTTGATATTGCTAGCCACGAATTTCACGATATGACCACTCCGCTACCATGGCTACAAAAGGGATTTTGAAGCCAGAACGATGAACTACTGGTAAATGAATCCTACTTTCTTATCTCGAATTGATAAGAATGGATGTGTGAAATGATGGAAGATGTAGTTCTTTAAATTAATCCCATGACTCAAAACTCTAGACGTAGTGCTGTAACAGTTTAAACCACTAGCTCACCTGCGCCCCTGGTGGTCAATTGGTATTTGATCGTGAGCTTTGTTCTGTCTAATGGTAGGTTTCGAGTCAAAATGCCGCTTAAGGTTGTTTTCGCAATATGTACGAGAGCGTGAATTTGACGCGGAGCACATTTTCAAACAGAAAAAAATGCCTCAATTTTTATAAAAATGTGACATTGTAATTCACGCATTTGTTTATGATATAGTGTTTTTGAAATTTCAAAATATTTCATAAATAATTAGTTTTTCCTTTTAACATGTGAAGGGATAGCTCATTTAGCATTACGGTATAGAGAAAAAAAATGCAAAACACATTTTATAAACGAAAAAATGTGTCAACTCGGATAAAAATGAGTAGTATAATAAAATAAGCGGTTCTCTACAGGATAGTGTAGCCAGAATATAATATTAATGTTTGTGTGTGTGTGAGTACTTTGATATCTGAAAAAATATTCCGAATTCGGCCCCTCTTCTTTAACATTAGCCGAAGATAGCCTTAAGACCCATGGTGTAGCGGAATTGTTCTCCGCTCAAAGTAATTAAAAAGATTCTGAGGTTGTTGTTGAGGAATTATCTAGATGATTGATACAGGATCGACAGTCGTGGTAAACTATAAGAGAAAAACTGTCACATGTCTGACAGAAAAAATGTATTTTATTGAGCATTTGGGTACAAAAGGAAACAAAACACACAATTTGTGTTTATGAGAAAAAACAAGCAAAACAGGTGAAAGAAAATCGTTTTTAGTAAGGAGTATGGTTTTCTCTGGACGACCCGCAACCTTGAATACTTTTGAGGCATGGCGTTAGTGAGTCTATTAATGAGAAGCGGAATATTCTGCCCCACATCTCCAAAAGAGCCCTTTCCAGTTCTTGGAGAGTTTGTGGGGGTGGTAGTCGGCCAGAAACTAACCTACCTAGACTGTCCCAAATATGCTGTAGTGGGTTCCTATTCGGAGAACATGCTGGTCAATCCAATTGTATGATTCCTTTCTCGAAAAGCACGATGTGCCCTGCAATTGTCATCCATTAACACGACGTCATCTCCAACTTCTGCAGTGTAAGAGAGTACAATAAGTCTGAGGATCTCATCCCTATATCGGTGACCGTTCAGAGCTCTATTTCGAATGATATGGAAATCGGTGCGCCCATCAATGGAAATGCCAGCATAGATCATCACTTCCCCACCACCAAATCTGACACTTCCAAGCACGAACGCGATTGCTTCTTGTGACACATTCCATTCAGATAAATTTACGCACAGAAAACAGAAAAATGGGACTCATTAGAGAAATAAATATATTGCGCCATTCATTTCTCCTCCAGTTCCCATGCACTGTTATCGAATCCCTGTGGGAGCGATTGTACCTTTCTGTTAGCGTAACGCATAGCGTTGGTTGACGAGCATAGAGACCTATATGTGGAGACGGCTCTGAACAGTTAGAGTCGAAACTCTAGTGTCTGTAGCCGAGCGAAGGTGTTGTTGAAGAAGAATAGTATTCATATTTCGATGTCGCCGAGACGATAGAGTTAAATATCAATCTTCATAGAACGTTGTTGCACATCTGTGACCCTCGTCTCACCAAAAAATGTTTCCATATCCTTGAAACCACACTTCGTGAAACTCCAGAGGCTTCTGCTACTTTCATTTGTACTTGCCCTCCCCCCCATCTAATCAACTAACAACAAGCTTCTGCTCCTCTTCGGTTAAATGTCTTCATTAAAACATTGCACTGATCAAAACAACGCCCTTGCTTAATGCCGATCATTATTTCAGCTTTGTCTTTCATAAAGTTGAAAGCCAAATTTCATTCGCTGTCAATAAAGCATTATGTTTGACGCTAAATTCAAAATTTGCATAGTCCGAAGTTTGAAAATGAGAAAAATTAACATTTGGGAACTCTTTTCCCATTTTCTGCACACACACAAAAATTGGTTTATACCTATTTTTTTTGCAATATTTACAATATCCTTTAAGTGTTCTGAGCACTGCATATGGATACTTGATGTCCTTACATTGGTAGTAACCGAATGATCCTGATCGCAAACTCGTTACTTGCATCATTTCTGTGGAGTTGTGAGTTCAATCATCAAACACCCTCCCTATTTTGTGATTGATAGATGTTAAATATGTCTTGGCTCAAAGTCATCACGTATGCGTGATGTGAAAGTTTGGACAGTGACTAAGCTGTCATCATCGTCATTTGATCGTGATTGAAAAGAACGATGTACGTCAACGACATCCTTGTATATAGATTTTAAATTCGTGAGAGACCAATCAGCCAATGGGCTCAATTCATAACGGTCACATGATAAAGACAAACACTTGCTTTCGAATTCATAACAGACATTAAACTAATTGCTCTAGTTGTCCTATTTGTAAAACTTGGATAAAATTTCAAATTTCATGATTGAGTAAAAATGTTCAAATGTCTGGGGAAAAAATTTCTTCAAAAGGTTTTAAAATTAAAAAAAAAATCTTGTTTCATGCATGTACTTTTAAATAAAATGCATTTTATCTACCTATGTGCATTAATGTTGAAAAATTTGTATTTTCTAAGAGAAAGCTTCTGAAAAGATCAAAAGTTGGTAACAACGAAGCCCAGGAACTGATTTGCTCGAAACACATGATTGCTTTTAACGTGTGACTATGACGTCACGTGAGTTTTGAAACGCGAGGTTTTCATTATCATGTGATTATTTCGTTACATGAATTTTAATCATTCTGAATGAATTAAATTCATGACAGCCACATGAGGTGTTCTACATTGTGTTCAAAACTGAGATTAATCTAACTTGTACTTTTTATTCTATTCGTAAAACTTAGATAAAATTTCAAATTTCATAATTTGGTAATGTTCAACTGTTATAAAAACAAACTTCAACAAAAAAATTTTAAAATTTAAAAAAGAAATCTTGTTTTATATAAGTATTTCTAAATAAAGTGACAAATAATACTTTTTTTTAAAAAAGTTTCTGTAAAAAATGTAATCTGGCAACAACGAAGTGTATGATATGATTAACTGAAAATAGACGATTGCATTTATCGTGACTATGACGTCACATGAGTTTTTGAATTGATTGGCTAGAAACACGAGTTTGTCGTTATCATGTGATTATGACGTCATATGTGAATTTAGTCCAATGGACTAAATTCAAGAGAACACCGCCTTAAAATTTCGAGGGTTCTCGGCATCGTTTGGGGAAATGATATTAAATGAAACACAAAAATGTATATCAAAATATTTGTTCAGATTTCCGTTACAATTAAATACTACAAATACTAATACGAAAAAGCACATAATACTTTAACTAAATTTTTTATTTATGAAATACACAGAAAAATTTACAAGTCATTTTTTTCCACAGCAAATATTTTCCCACAATATTTTATGACCATTTTCCCTCTCTGAATGTGTAGCACATATTCTGCTCAAACATACCATCTGCAAACGAGTCGAGGAATGAATAGAAATAAATGTCCATATATAAAATCGCGTATGTTTAATATCACCATTCTTAATGCGAAGTATCTAGACATACTCCATTTCTATCCCAGTCGCGGAGATTTGATAGTCCTGTAATACTGTCAAAATTGACAAGCCCAAGTTTCGAAATACCTTCTTTCTACTTCATACTGGAAGTTTTCAATTTCCAATCCATCTTAAGACGCATCATTCTTCGAGCAGGGTGTGGGGAAAATTGGATTTTGATATGATGAAATTCCCCTATGAAACGAATCCAAGAGATTTTTGAATATATTCTTTTCAAAACAGACAGAGAGGAGAGAGAAAACTGAATGTGTTAGCGAACCCCTCTCCCTTACCTCCCTCCTACATTGTTGCTGCCACCCTGAGAACTGTATTTGATAGTGGCCTTTGGGTTTTCTGGAATTATTTACGTTCAAAACATTTGTGTTGGTGGACGGCATTGTTAATTTCTGTTTTTGAAATTTTTGGTATTGAAAGTTTCGAATTATTGTTATATTAGACATCTCATTTCTTGTGTTTTGTAAGAAATAATAATTTTAACAAGTTACCACAATTTAAAGAATGCTATAGCACAGTGTTTCTTTAACAAGTAATATAAACAAAAATTTAAGTCAGTTCCTACTTAGATCAACAAAGAAAAATTTTTATTTTAGCTACTTTTTCTTAAATAGTTACAATTAATATATAAATATGTATATACATAGGACAAAATCACATTAAGTGGTAATTAATTTTTTTAAATTATCATTTAAGTATCGTATTATCATCCAAAACAATCATGTCTATAAAATTTCAGTTCAACTGAATGCTTTAAAACATGAGAATAAAACCTTTTCAAGTTTTGACACAGGTCGCCAAAAGAGTCGCTAAGTTGCCAAAAATGATGCCAACGTGGCTGTATTTATAATTCTTTAAATAATTAGTTTTAATCAATTATTTTTTATTAATTATAATTAAATTACTGTATTGCCATCCAAAATAATCATGTACATAAAATTTCAGCTCAATTCAGCGCTTTAAAACGTACTTTATTAACGATTGAAAATTCCACCAAGATAAATAAATAAATAATAAGCAAATAAATATATAGAGAATGCGAGCTAATAGTAAAAATTGAAAAAAGGAATCTCATGACTTGCTGCTGAGGTCGTCCAAAACTTTTAGGATCTTTTTGTATATTTTTTTGCATAAAATAACTTGTTCGTTATTAATAACAATAATAATAACAGAATTTCCAACAATATCAATCTGCAGTACAGTATCTTTTGCCTTTTTCCTCTACTTATTTATTTGAGACGACATTTTCGTCTTTAACAAACTTAAATCAAAGTATCGATCGAATCTAATGAATATTGAGGAAGTTCTTCGTCCAGTGGTGTCGACTATTATTTCAAGATTTAATAACAATTAAAAATAATCGACCGCATCCTTCCCATTGATGATTAAAACTTACGTATGCTAATGTTAATAAAAAGTGTTGATCTCAGAAGTGAACTCAAAGTGACTACACTTAATAAACATATTATAGTTTACGTATAATTTACCTTGTAATTACATTACATAATGTTTTTTTTTTTAATTTTGCTACTTCAATAAAAGTTCTATATCGTTACATTCAAAGTAAAAACTTACTAGGGATGTTTATGACTGTAAAACAATAATATACTATAAATAAAAAACACATATTGAAGCACCCAAAAATGTGTTAACTTTGCGCAGTGCTTATGGGGTCGAGCAAAACTTTTAAACAAAAAAATGGGGATCGTCACTCCGAAAAGTTTAAGAAACCCTTCTACAGACGATCAATACATTCATGAAGTTTAATTTTTACTAATGCAAATCAATTTATTAATTATAACATATTGATTAATTCAAACATTTAGTTTATTTACGTCAGAGCTATTATTTACAGATTATACATTGAAGATATTAAACTTATTAAAAGATTATTAGAGTTCAAATGATGTGGTTTGTGAGAGAGGAGTTCTCTTTGGGGTCTGCCCTCTTCGAAGGTTTCAAGGCATCTATGGTTCTCCCTCTCTCTCTTCGGGGATAAGGGGTCAGTGCCTTTAGCATCCAGTTACATCCCGCTAGTGGCGGGAAAAAAGCTCCCTCGAGGTGTCAAAAGTTTGCGGGGGATTACCAAGGCGGGACCACGCAATAGCTTTCGAGATAAGGCCGCAAAATGCACTCAAAATACAGCCGCATAATTATTTCCACAAAGAAGCCGATTCACAGCTGGGTGGCGGGAAACGTTACAATGTGTAGTTAAACCCTAACTTCACGTTATATGGCATTTGAAAAAAAAGACAAATTATCTTAATTAAGAAGGGAAAAAGTTGCTTTTAAATTGATTTAAGTCTTCAAAGAAGAAAAGGACTTTATGTGCAGATTATTCTTATTCCAAGTGAAATTTAGTCGTGCTACAATGAATAATAGCCGGAAGAGTTACAATTCTCAAATCTGTTCCTTCTGTTTTAGCATTAAGTTATCCCTCTGACTGTATCTACAAATAGAAAAAGGGATTAATTTCTGTTAGCTTGTTTGCATAACTCTCACATGAATATTGGTAAATTAAAGACAAAATAGAAAAGGAAACCAAACATTTTTTTTTAAATTAATAAATGTATTTTTACAGTGAAAATCGTTTAACATGAAACTGACGAGACTGAAATATTTTTTCGTGTTAAATGATATTTCAATATATATATATTTAACAAAATTAAGTTTATTTGAGTACATTTTATTTACACACACATGTAAGCATGTATTTAATAAAAATCAATAAAACAAAACCATTCACAAGAACTTAAGGAAATTTAATACAAAATTTTCAAGTTCCTTGAAAAACGAAACATTTTTTTTTCACATAGTTTTTGCAAGATAATCTGAGATTTTGACATTGTCTTTTTTAGCAACAAATTGTTCAATATCGTCCACTTTGTTATTCATTTCACCATTGGAATGTGCGTCTAAATAACTGAGCATGCTTTTCGTGATGTTCCTCATTTCGGATGGAGCGGGATAAGGAGCTGCATTATTCATTTCATTTTCGTCGTCGGAATATACATCGAGGATATTTTTTGAGCTTTGAACATACTCCAAAAGATCTTTGTCTGCCTTAACTGGAGCTGTACACACATTCTCATTGTCTACTGCGACAAATTCTTCAGTACAATAATATACAGAAACATTTCATTAAGTGAAGGGAAATCTTTTCGAATTCAGCGGTTTTCCTTTCGTGTTAAGAGAAAAAATATACATGAAAATATAAATCATGCGTAACAGTTTTTCGAGACCTTTCTATTATTACGCATTAACCAATATTTCATCTTAACCGTTTTAACGTAAATGTACTCTATTGTATATACCAGGGATGGCGAACCAGTGGCACGCGATACAATATTTTGGGCACACCAGTGATCAAAATGGTTTGCATTTTATTTCAAAATAACAAAGTTCACTATGACGTATTACAAACAAACGCAAGTGATTGGTCGCGGGGATAGCGCACTCGTTTTTTATTATCCTCTCTTAGTTACGTCGTGGATTACAATTGCTTATGATGCGAAGTTCATCTACGTTTTCATTGACATAGATGTATTTTGAAGTTTATTTGTGTTATATATACGATTTTTAATTGTTATTTAACATGGCTAGTTCAGCCAAAGAACAAAAAGTGCAAGATAGCAAGTGTAACAGAGAATTTCAAATTTGGTGAATCTACAGAAATATGGCACTATTAGTAAAGGCGACAAAGCGGTGTGTGTTTTATGTTCTGCAATAGTAGTATGCCTCTGTAAACGGCATTTTGATACAAATCACAAATAATCTTGTCAAAAAAGTGAACCACAGCAAAATAAGTTAACAATATAAGTTATTTACCGTCAATCTACAACAACAGAAGTCACACTAGTGTTTACTTTAATTTGAATTACTCGTATAACTAAAACATTTTCCACTATACAGTGCAAAAAGTATTTTTTCGTACTAAATAAATAATTTTGTGTTGTTAATATTTAGTTTTATTATTTTTACAATAATCACAAGTAAAAATCATTTGACGGCACGTCTATACCTCATTAAACACTTCTTTAGAAAAAAATGGCACGTAGATCCATAAAGGTTCGCCACCCCTGGTATATACCGTATATTTTCGAATACAAGCCGATCCATGTTTAATCCGAGACAGTGAGCTTTTCCTTAAAAAATGAACCCAAAGTTCGAAACTCGTACATAAGACGAAAACTGGAAAATAAATTCGTGTCATTTTCATATACATTGCCAAATGGGTAAAACAATTGGGATATTTTTCAAAAAAAAAAAAAAAGGTTGTAAACAAAGAACTTTAGCCGCGACATTTTAATTTCTGATAGTTCTATCTGAAGTTAATACGGTTTTCCCCATTTATTTATCTTCGAAAAATAAGCGGGGAGAGAAATTCGTATACTGCTAACTTCAAGCAGAAAAGAAGTATCATAAAATACTACTGGTATCGGAAGGATAAGGAAATCATAGAATGCAAAATTAATGTTGGAGAAGTTTCTGATCTGCAAACAGATGTGCCAAACTTATTTTATGTTCTTTAACATTATACATAGATAGGCCATAAAAATATATCTGAAATCTGAAATATCCATTTTCAGAATATTTGCAGTTTCTACTAACTAGAACTATTTCAAGTAATATATATTGCTGCTTGGCTGATTAACTTTCAAATATATGAAAGGTCCACATAATTAACAGAAAGATTCCTTCAGATTAAATCATAACTTATCATGGGATCCAGGAAATACAACAGATTTAATTACCAGAAATCAATTAACTCACATAGTATCCACCACAGTACAAATTCAAAGCTCCTACAGAAATGAAAAAATCCGTAGTCATAATACCACATTGGATCAATGAAAACACACAGCCAGTCTCACGCTTTGACTCTCTGTTGCTTCTCTGTATAATCCTTATGTAGGCGAAAGAAATTCGAAAAGTGACTTTTGGCATTTTTTTTTACGAAATAATCATCCTAGACCTTTCAGGATTTTTCTAGATACATCTTGTTGCCAAATCTGGTGACTTGGCGATATTTAGCGACCAATTTTCTCGCCAAGGCCACTTATTCATTTACTTTTGAAAAAATTATTTCCTTCGTCCCGCAAACGATTTTTCCCGCCACAGAAACGTTTCGGCAGAGAAGTATCAGTTTGAAATTTCTGTACCAATATGTAAAAACATTTCAGTAGGTTAAACGAAAATCACACAAACTCGAGGTTCCATAAACTTAAATAAATCACAGCATGCACTATGTTTTTGCTACTTTATGCCGCGAGATGGAGCTCTTTTGTAATCTCTCACTTAATAATCGAATTCTTTGGCATTCGCCGCCATATTTGCTAACGATGAAACATGAAACTTCGTGAATCATTGCCAATATGTGTGATTTAACAAAAATATGAAAAGGAAATAGTCTTATAGATTCGAGATAAAAATTCGAAGTTCATTACATATGTATTCTATTTTTAACTAATATATGGTTGGGAGCGTTGTCATTTATTTTTTTGGTCTTTTCATTCTGTTCAAAAAAGTTGAGCCAGCGATTGAAGAACTGTGAGTTAAAGATTTACAAAAATAAATAT
This sequence comes from Trichonephila inaurata madagascariensis, assembly GCA_019973955.1. NCBI lineage: Eukaryota > Metazoa > Arthropoda > Arachnida > Araneae > Nephilidae > Trichonephila > Trichonephila inaurata. Next base: position 629,661 of record BMAV01004845.1, read on the forward strand.
GTTAAAAATAATCCATTTGGATATGGAATTTAACAGAGCCTCAAATTTTTATTAGGCTTAAGGTATCCGACTACGTTCGGAACCGTGATTTTAAAAAGGCGCATAAATGGATAATTTGCATGATATTTAGTGTAACTTAGATTAGAATACATGTATAACATTGTTTTAAGGATATTATGACAAAAAAAATTATTTAAGTGCAATATTTTGACAAAAAATTAACTTAGAATAACCTTTTTTCCAAATGTTCTCCTTTTGTAAAAAATGCTTCTATTGTATTAATATTTTGCCTGTATATAACTCAGACCTCTGTACAGAGGCTCAACTATGATTTTTGAAAAATTCACATTATTTTCAGAGTTACAATCATTTGAAATAATTATCGGCGTATTTTCTTAAAATTTCTCCCTTCTGTTTCCGTAAAACATGGATAAACCGACTTTCAAGTTATGCACTTCAAAAATTCTAGTTGAGCCTCTGCACAGAAGTCTGAGCTGAATGCAGGCAAAATATTAATACAATAGAAGCATTTTTTACAAAAGGAGAACATTTGGAAAAAAGGTTATTCTCAGTTAATTTTTTTCCAAAATATTGTATTTAAATAATTTTTTTTGTCATAATATCCTTAAAACAATTTTATACATGTATTCTAATCTAAATGACATTAAATATCATAAAAAGTATCCATTTACACGCTTTTGCAAAATCACGGTTCCGAACGTAGTCGGATACCTTAAAATATTAGTTTTCATTTGAAGAATCACCTTCGTCTGTTGATTTTCACAACTAGAAACTAAATAATCTAGCAATCAGAGAAGTTATTGAGATTTGGTATTAGACAACAAAAGGTTGTACTGCTGGCATAAGAGCTGACAAAATCAAATATGTCTTCGAAATTGTCACGTGTTTTGATTTTAAAGCTAGAAACTGAAATAGTAATGGGTTAAGTTCACAACGGTCACATGATAAAAGCACGTGTTGTCCATTGAATTCAAAACTAATATTAGACTTGAATTCGTTGTTCCACTTGCAAAATTTAGAAACTATTTCAGTTTTGATAATTGGCAAATTTATCTAAATATTAATTTTTTTCAAAATTTAAAAAAATTCTTATATTATACGTGTGTTTTTAATTCGAGTCCATTTTGCTTATCTGTATTATCATACCTTATTTTTGACAAATGTGTGCTTTTTCCATAAAAAGCAAAAATCAACAACAATGAAGCGCCGCAACTGATTGGCTGGAGATACGTGATTGTATTTATCATGTGACTATGACGTCACATGAATTTATCTCATTTTTATCATGTAACCCAAAACAGATATCCAAAATGATAATGAGGTCTCCGTCACCCATATTAATTTTGGGATTCTTTAAAAAATATCAGATATGTGGCAAAGATTAAAAGTAATAGGAATGTAGAAGTAATTCCAAAAGTTTTTTGGATGATTAGTTTGTTTTGTACTAATTAAATGTATGTCTTTATTTTTATTATTGTTATTTATTTTTCCATGGTAACCGCATAATGGAAAAAAGCAACAGTTAAAAATAATCCCCTCCTGTGTGATTGAAAATTCAAAAAATATTAGTCGTAAGGAAGAAATATTAATTAATTTCGAATTCATAAAACTTCTTTAAATTTAATAACTATTTCCATGTTGCTCTAAAAATAATTTCGTAGAACTTTAATCTAAATTTTTCATAAATGATCTTGATAATTAAAGTTCAGAAAACGAATAGGAACTTGAATGAATATTAATAAAGAAGGTTTTTGTTCGTTTCATTTCATGTTGAAAATTCCCTTTTAATTAATCGTATATATCGATATCCAGGGACATTTTTTTTATTATTTCTCAATACGACAAAGTCATGTATAATATATGCTACCACGTATCAAAATAAATAACATCACGAAATTTCTCTTAGCGTAAGAGTTTTTGAAATAAATAAATAAATAAAAAATTCTTATTTCATATTCTTTTCTATAGGAATCTACGCACTTTGCGTTTTCTAGATTTTCCATTCTTGTTCTATGAATAAATATACTTCACTTTCGGTTCTGAAATTATTAATCAAAATCTATTCCATTTTTCCCTTCCCCCCCCCCTTACTTTATCGTTTGATATTTCGGTAGGACGGATTTTAGAACTTTCCATTAAGAATATTGAAATTCTCTAATAAAATGTGAAGCCCAAGACTTTGGTTGTAGCGACCTAGGTATTATTAAATTAGTTTAGAAGGAGAATAGAAAAAAAAATAAGAAGGGAGGGGTGGGGGGAGACAGAACGAAAAACGAGGGAGGGGGTAACATGTATAAATCTAAAACAACGTCTCCCTTCATTTCGCGTTACCAGAATAAATATATATCCGAATGAAAAACTTTGATACGACAAAACATGTTTATACTTATTGGTTGATAAAATTACTTATGCATCTTAAATTCCTTGCCTTCTTTCGAATATATGCATTTATGTACATTTCCTTTTCCCCCTCCCCCTGCCCCCCTACCCTCCCCCAAACGAAAAATAGGCTTAAAAAATAAATAAAACAGATATAAAAATAAAATAAAATAAAATATCCCCCTGTCCTATTCGTTGGACTAGGAAACATTACGTAGGATTTTTACATTCAGATATAAATTATTCAGTATTTGAGAAAAAAAAAAATTGTGAGCGAGGTTTTTGGGTTTGCTAGGGTAGAGGGGGAAGGGGCAACACAAAATAAGGTTTAGGGTGTATGAAAAGAGGAGGAAAAGGGGAGGCAGGGGCTGATGTAGCATCGTTATTCAAAAACTTAAAGATAGACAGAAAAAGGAAAATATTTTTCATGGTTTTTCTGCTGTTTTCCACTTTTCTAGCCTTCGTTCTATTATGTACTTTGAGGGAGAGGGCAGTAAAAATCCTTAGATTATAAGTCCCCAACGCTATGTATTGGTATTTTTCGTTGTTTATACGCATTTTATTTATTTATTTGTACTGCAGCCGCCCCCCCCCCCCTCCCGGTTATGTGTATGCAAGCCCAGAAAGCGTTTTAAATTTTAATATTTGTATGTTTTTCAACGTTTTTCGTAGGCAAGGGTTGGTGAGTTTCCAAGAGAGAGAAAGAGGAAAAAAAAGTATTAAAAAATATGGCTCTTTTTTGCAATCTTGTGCGGGATGTGTTTCAACGGGAAATATGTATCTCTTTCTTTTTCCTTTACCAACAGTCTTCCTATTACGCTGCAGAATCTCAACATGAAATATTAAAACACTAAAAACTTCTGAAAGGACAAAAAGGGGTTTTATAGATGGTCTTATACATATTTATGCCTCTGCCGTGTTTGCAGAAGGAGTCCTGTTGATGTTTTTTGCAGTTGAGGCAACTGTTGTTGTGAAGGTTGGTCCGCTTAAGATTGTGACTTTTCAGTTTTACTTCAGATATATATGTACCGTTTTGAGAGGTATCATATTAAGAAATGTATGTATATGCGCTTCGGGATCATTTTTCGATGTAAAATGCGATTTAAGTCAAGGCAAATAAATCGGTAGGTATTAAAGAGGAAGTCTCAGAATAATTTTTAAGTGTAATCCATACAAAAAAAAAGCGAAACGCATTTGAATAATAAAGTAGGAAGTATTTTAAACGTAATAGAGGTTTCATTTTAGTTTAATAAAAAATATAAATTTTGTACCACTACAGTCAAAATCGCTTAACATGAAACTGAGAGGACTGAAATATTTTTTCGTGTTAAAATATACTGCAGTATATACATATATATACAGTAAGACCCCGCTTATAACGTTGTTTCTTTTACCACTGTTTCGGTTTAGCGCTCTTTTATTTCAACTCGGGGATTCCCCGAAATTGTAGGTTTCAAAATATGTACATAACATATCCGAAACAGTGTAGTTGTGTTTCTTGTTTGGTGCGGTGCTGTATGGACTCATTTTTATCATTTGAAAAATTTGTTGACATTATTGTAAGTATAAATTTATATAATACTATAACGATTAATACTGTGACAAATATTATGATCTTTAGTTTTTATCATTGGTGATAATGAAAAACAAGAAAATAAAGCAACCAGAAAAAGCATTTCACTGGAAACTAAAATGCAAGTGATTAGAAGATAAGATTCTATTGAACGTCCATCTCAAATTAGTGCTGCATTGAATTTGGCAACTTCAACAGGATGCCTTCTTTGCAAAAAGGCAGAAAATTGGAAACACAGAATAGACTGAATGATGTGATGACTTAGGATTTTATTTGTTTTTATATGTATATATTCGTTTATATTTTTTTTTTATTTTTGTAAGAAATAAATGTTTGGTTTTATTTTTATTAAAAACATAATTATTAAATTTAATACCTAACCAATTTTCCATCCATCTTCCCCTAACCCCATTATTTACATGTTAAGATAGCCTCGTTTAGCGCTGTTTCGCATTACCCTCTACTTTGATGGAACGTATCCCCCGCGTTAAGCGGGGTCTTACTATATATATATATATATATTCAACAAAATTAAGTTTATAAGAGTACATTTTTATTTAAGTAGATATGTTCAAACATTTCCGTAATTTGTCTCTTTTTTTTTAATTATTGTTGAAAATGTGTAGAGTTAGCAATGCCAAAATCTTAACAGATTTCTGTTTTCGTCTTCTGTTTTTGGTCAGCAGCCTTAAGAAACTACATCTTCATTTTCAGCGAAATAGAAGTTTGCTTTCCCCTGAGCTCTTGACTATTGTGCTCTCAAAATTTTTTTTCTGAAATAAAAAATAAATCTCGAACCAAACTCACACTGATTTTTATTCACAATGGGATGTACTCTTTACCGAGTTCCAAAGCTAACTGATGTGAGATGAGATGTTTCTGTGTGGCATTTGTAGGGATGGAGAGTGAAAGTAGCTCAGATCAACAAAATTGGATCGTGTCACAGGATATTTCGAGGTTATTTCAAAACCAAGTTATCCTCCTTTCTACGAAACGGAAAACCCCCTATCTTTCCTTTCACACCCTCTCTTAAATCTCGCCGCGCTGCTGGTGTTTTTCGTATTTTGTTCATTCCCAGAAGGGAATTTTTTTTCGTGTTAAGCGATTTTCGTTTCGTGTTAAGAGAAAATGATGCATGAAACTACATATTAGTTTGTCGCGACTGTTGTATTATTTCGTGTTAACCGATATTTCGTCTTAAGTGTTTTCGCGTTAAACGTATTTCACTGTATTTTAGAACATTTTTTTTAATTCGGGAATATATTTCACCCTGTAAAAATTATGTCTTGTTCTGTAATTCTCAATATTTGTCTTTTTATTTTCACACAAAGAAATTCCGCGAGCTTACCTGAGAAAGCTTATAACAACAAAAACTGTCCTTCTGTACAATATTTGCCTTTGCTATTATTTCGCTGTTAAATATTCCACAAAATATATTCCGTAATGTTCCTAAAGCAGTTATCGATTGTCCTATTTAATTTTTAAGCTAAACACGAATGTTTACAGAAAATGATTGGAGAACAATTTTAAGAATTGTTAATTAAATGATGAAAAGTACATTGTTTCGTTTATTTTTATTAATTTATTAGAAAAATGCACACTACAGATAAAACTTCAATTACGGAGTGCAGGCCAGAAAAAAGAGCAAAAATCGCAAAATTCCACCAAACACAATTAAAGAGATATGAACAGTTAAAAAAAAAAACAAATATTAAGGAAAAACACTGTAAATACAACACAAAAGCAACACCAGCTCAGGTGTCATCCTGGTCATCTGCCCGTGGCTCACAACTGGAAGGTTCGACGCCAATGAGTCCTCGTGTTGGCGAAGTCAAAAAACACTCACTTACCTTTAAATAGCTCCCGGTGGAAGTTGGGGTACATACTTCCCACAAAAAAGGGTCTTAAAATCAAATTAATGTTAGATACTAACCTTGTAATGATCTTACCCCAGAAGTAGCTTCCTCATCATCTTGTCTACCTAAAGCTGTGGGAGGTAACCATGAATGACCAAGACTATCCATGATAAATCTAATTTATTATAATCAAAGATAATATTACAGAACAAGTAATCTATAAAGGGAACCTTTGAAGTGATATAAAGAAAGCAACGGCTAAACGTGAATAAGCGCACGAAATCCGCGAATAGTTGAACTTTAATCAATCCTATCTTATTTTTCTACATTCCCTAACTTAGTAGCTAAAATCCGTCTTTTAGTCACGATGCGTAATTCTAACTCTTACCATTGTAACACTGTGTTCAGCTGCTCCGCTCCAACTGTGACTTACGACTATTAAACTCTAACTTTATACACACTAACTAATTTGCATCTCAGGGTTTCTTCTTGAGAGGGATGGCTGTGAAATGAACGCGAATGCTATCCCAAAGATTCCCCAAGAGGATTGGTTATTGAAAGTCGCGTAATCCTCCGTCAAAAGCTAAATTAACTTCTTTTTATAAATAAATCTCAATCCTAAGATTATTAAGCATAATATTACCAGAAAAAGTGGCCTTTTAAAAGGCTAACATAACATCTGGTTATCTGTATATACCGTAAAATCTGGCGTATAACACGCACTTTTAACACAAAAAAAATGAGATCGAAATTTAAGGGTGTGCGTTATACGCCGGGTATATAGAAATGATAGCACCTAAAATAAAATTGAAAAATTAGACTTTTAAATACATCAGAATACTGTTTATTTAAAAGAAATGCCATACATAATGGGTAACTTAAAGGGTTTGTAGTTCGGTACTATTTTTTTAAAGGCCTAGTATAATACCTAGAATAAATGATTTCAATACATAAAATCATTCCACGCATATATTTCAGGTTCCATTTGAAAAAGGGGATGCGCGTTATACGGTGAATATACCTAAAAATTAAAAAAATGCAGCTTGAAAGTATAGGTTGCGTAATACGCCGGATTTTACGGTAAACAAATGACTCCAAACAATTCTAAAATTCTTCAGCAAACTAATGCATTTCTTAATTTTTTTTTAACTTTGATGATTTTTTTTTGAATAAAAACCATGTATTGTGATTCACCAATTATTTTTCACTTTTAATTATAAGGATTTTTTTTTTCATCTTTCTATTTATATTTGATCTCATTCATTCCGGGGGTGTGATGTCCATATTGAAATAGTTTAGGCGAGCAACTATGCGGTTTCATTAATCGTGTTTGGGTGTATCTGATGTCTATTAGGGTGCAAAGCAAAGAGAAAGGAGCCCGCGACCAACAAGCATTCCAATCAAGGCGCGTTGCTAGGATTTCAAAATGAAACCAATGTTTCATCCGCGCCTTTGATTTCATTTGCTTGAATAGAGAAAAGGTGGACAATTCGCATTCCGGAATAACTCCGCAAAATGCCTGCCTTCCCAATGACGCATTCTTCACGAGCAAGTCCTTCTAAATTTACTCGAAGGCGACTTTGATAAAATTTTAACACAGTGTATCTCATCGCGTCTGTTTCTGTGAATTTGTAATGATTTAATTTTTAAGAAGGGGGTATTTTGCTGATTATTAAATTGTTTAAAATATCCTTGTAGAGTCACTTTGTTGTGAAGATTAGTTACAATGTGATTCTAGCTGGGTTGCAATCGTCAAAAATGTTTTAGTGTAGTTTCTTTTAGAAATTTCGTGTTTTAATAATCGTATTACTGAAAATTCCTTTTTGATAATAGGTCATGGGTAGTCATGTGATCTTGATTGAAAGTTTCCAGTTGAGCTGCTCATTTCAGTCCTGAGACCATTTATGCTGAATCATGATAGTCGGGTGATATTGGTCACCAACTCATGAAATGCTCATTAACATATTCTGATTCGTTAAAAATCTTTTCTGTGCTTTTCTTTCACTCCTCCTTCCGTTTTCTAAAGTGTCCGGGGTAAACGAATAGTCATGGTCACGAATTCGTGGCCGGCGTTGTCGAATCTTAGCTTGGAGTCCTAGCTCCTCTAAGGATGCCCCATCAGGGGGTTCACCTTCTTTAGGTGGGTACGGGTGTCATAATCCCAAAGTACCCTAGTGATCTTTTCCTTTTCCCAAGGGGTTTACTATCTTTGGTAAACACGGGTGTCACGACCCCGGATCCCGCCCACAGACCTATGAATGTTTAGCGCAGTATAGCCAAAACTGGCTCTTGCGCCATAAAACACCAAACTCAACTCAACTCAACCCTCTAAGGACGCGCAATGTAGAGGGCCTGGTGTACATTTAATCTACCAAGGCTCAAAATTCTCCATCATGGCATGGTGTGGACATTTGGACAGCTCACAGGCATCGTTCTTATTACTTGACCGTGGTTCAAAATTATGAGTCATTTGCAAATAGTTCCCTTGTAACTCTCCAAAGGGTAACCCTAATCAAAGTGCTACGCGAACAATCAATCCATATAAGACAGTGATGCCCAACCCCCGAACCGTGGACCATTACCCGTTTGTGGATCAAATAGTACAGGGTCACACAAGGAACATTAATTTCCATTTTATTTATTGTGGTGCATTTCTCACGGGTTTGTGTGATTTCTTATGGAAATTGGTATATTCTGTTTTAAATCCTTTTAAATTCATTTTTAGATCTAACTTTATTTTATTTTGAAGGCAAGTTGTGATAGCGCCCCCCTTTGGTGACCGTATCTTTGATTGTCAGCGTGAGCTAGAGGTGTAGGGTTTGCAAAAGGAATAGATATTTTTGATTCTTAATATAACTTTATTAAGAATAGAACTTAAATGTCAAGCAATTTAGATAATATTAATTAAGCGAGAATCTATAATGAACAAACACACAGTAATAGTTAAACCGAATCGCGTAAATTAGACCACTACAATAATTTAATCTGCCTACTCTCACTTCTAATAATATTACAAGTCCTAATATCAAATAATCAGTCCTACCTGAATCCAACTAAGATTCGATTTCTATATGGAGACGTCTGGGTGCGCGTGCAATGGTATCCACCTTGTATTACTGGTTTACTTTCCAGGTAACTTCACGAGTGGCTGTCAATTCACGCTTGTATCTCTTCAAACATAACTTTTCCCAAATTGCCCTTTTGCTTACTGAAACTTCTGTTCTTTTAAAAGCTATCTTATTTGCATTTCTTTTTCACATTGCGCTTCTTGAGTTTTGGTTGGAAAAGAGTTGCCATTAATCTTGGCCCCCAAAGAACCCAGAGGTTGTGTTAAAGAAAAGACGCGTGAGCCCGTCACAAAGTTTAAATACAATTAAATTAAAATTATTAAATTAAAACAATCAACGTTTTCCTCTCAGCGGGCCACGGTAAAATTATCAAACGTGGACCAGTCCGCGGCGATAAAAAGATTGGAAAGCACTGGTCTAAGATTCATCACATACAGCAGTGGAAGCTGTCTCACAAAACAGAACTGAGCTTCAAAGTTTTCAAGAAGAGTACTGCAGAAGTATGGAGAGGGGCATGTCATTCTTATCACTTAAACGAGACACAATATTTGGGACCAATAGGCTCCTACCATTCTTTAGAAAGACATTAATACAGTCATTTTGAGAATAACCTCTTCCTAATTTTAGACTTAATTTGAATTTTATTTTCATGCTTCTAAAAATACACTTCCTTGCGTAATTTTAACTTAAGTGCCGCAGACGTGTATACACGTACTGCTTAGCTTATGCGTTTAGTGCCCCGGACGAGTATACTCGTCCTTTCAATGGACGACTTTTTACATTGTGCTGCTCTGTTTAAAACTAGTCCTACAGTTTTGGAATATAGTAAAAGTATATTGACAACGCTTACAAAGAAATTACTTTTTTCTGAGAAGTGGGGAAGGAATTTGGAAGGGAATAATCCAAAAACAATGAAATTCATAGCTATGAAGCATTTCTTGTTTTTTTTTTTTTTTTTCGTTTGCTTCTTTTTCCTTCATTTGCTCTTATTTTTCGCTTACTGTATGTGATAGTGTGCTTGTGCAAGGAAAAATATTTGTCGTTAATCTTACCATCAATGCACTGAACGTGATGGTGTTTATGTGTTCATCTCCGTTTCAGAATATATCACACAACAGATAAGCTATAATTTTTTTATTAATATATTGTGTAACTCTAGACATTAAATTTTTTTATTTCCATTTTCCTATTTTATCATTTTCATTTCTTTTTTAAAGTGAAAGTAAACAATTTTCAGGTTGAAAAAGACACCTCTTATCCCCCCTCCCCCAATACATCACATAACAACTCTCGTGTGAGGGAAAAACGGTGGCACTGGGGGGGGGGGTAATTATCGTAGCTTTTCCTCGTAGGGGTTTAATAACATAATATTCCATTCCTGATTATTTATCTTCATTACTTATTTCCATTCTTTTGCTGACCATGGTCATGAATTTATGGCTAGCGTTGTCGAGTCGCGGATTTTGGTCCTAGTGCCACTAAAAACCCGCCGTGTGGAGCGGCTGATGCATGTTAAATATGTCGTGGCTCAATGTCTTCCGGTTAGCATGGTGTGAAAGTTAGGATAATGGAATGGTGAAATATCATCTTCCTTCCGCTTTTCCTTTGTCGACCTTATCTGAATTTGGTTTACATTTATGAATTCCTTTGCTAATAGTAATGTGCCGGTGGTTGGGTGGCGTAGTTGGTTTGTCGCTGGCCTTCTGCACCTCAGGTTGCAGGTTTGACCCCGGCCCTAATCGGTGGATTTTCATGATGCAAAAAATCGATAGCGTCCATATTGTATGATTATGCTGCATGTAAAAAATCCCTTGAGAGCCTGTTTGGCTTGGGTGCTCTCGGCTAAATAAAATTCCTAAGTAAAATTTCGCATCATCACAGCTCAGGTGCTTCCCTCTTTGGAGGAAATTGGAGTCAAAATTACTTGTGGCAATTGGTATCGCCTATATGGTGCAGCACTAAAAAGTGATATTAGCTCCTGGGGAATATACTAGGTCTGCAAAGGTAAAAATACCAATCCGCAGCCTTATTAGAGAAAAAAATACTTGTGTAGCTTTGGGAAGAGGTAGTAATTCAAACCAGCCAAACAGATTTACTACATTCGTTGCCTTTAACCAATGGCAAAGCCTTGCTCTGATACTGTTACAAAAAATAATAATGAAAAAGCATTTCAGTTTTGGACAGAAACTTGTCCTCACAGCACTTTATATATATATATATATATATATATGTATATATATTCCTCTTTATATGTTTAATCTATAAACTTAGTCTTATATTTGTTTTGTCATTTTAAGGGCAGTTGGAAAGCTAAAATCTTATTTTTTGGACAATTTGAGATTTTTACATTTTCAAATTATAAAGATTTTAACCTTTATAAAAATACCTTACTTTAACCTCTAGGGTAATTAGAAGCCCTTCAAAACTATTTTTAAATTTTCATTGAAACTGGCCACGCCCGTTTGAATGGCGAAACATGTAAGCAAAGTACTCCGTTTTTGCTTAAAAGTTGAACGTATGATATAAACCAAAAACATGTATCTTTTATTGTAAATTGAGCCCTTTACTTTCTTTTATTGACTAGCTAATTAGAAGCCTCACTGCATACATTAAAATCAATTTATCTCAAAATGTAAATTTTGATGTTCGATGTACCTTTTCTGAGAAACTACTGTTCACAAGTATGTAAATTTTGTATGGTATATATTTATAATGATGCCTAATACATACTGAAATGAGCGTTTTGTAAAAAAAAACTCAAAAATTTATTTTTTACAAATTTTTTATGTGAAAAATGAGTCAAATTTCGCAATGTTTGATAAAATATTTCATAAATTACTAAAAAATTCAAAATTTGTTAAAAGCTTATTTCAGTATAATGAAAAAGGTGTACTTTAATTGTATGAACAATTTCAAGCATGTACATATAACAAATTTCGAGAAAGGTAACTCGAAAACAGCCAATTTAACATTGTCGGTATAGAGAAAGAGAGAGGTTTCCAACTTCTCTTTAAAGAGGGCTTAGCTTCGAGATAAGCAGGCTTGATAAAAAGAATTATTTCTAAAGATTCTTTTATGTCCATCCTAGCCTTTTTATGCTCGGTACACTATTGACACTTTTCATTTTAAATCAAGATTGATTCCTACGTTTACGCTGAACTGTTGTACGAGATTACGAGACGCTTTATTACCTAGATTCAACTTAAATGTCTATACAATGAGAACGTGACGGAAGCATTTTGGAGCTGCAACTTAAGATCTTCTTCTTATACTTTACACACACAAAAGAGAATATGTAGCAATTTATGCCACTTAGTTGGTTTAAATAAAATATAGTTTATTTTTTATGGGCCAAGCCACGAAAAAGTAATAAAAAAATAGTAGGATTTTTAGCTTTTACTGGGGAAAAAAACCACGAATCGTTTTCTGATTCAATGCAATTTCAATTTTTGCTCCAGCAAAGTTAGAAGTATTTTAAATATTCTTTTAAATGTTGCTTATACGCATGTTAAAAAAAGTCTTAAATCTGTTTTCAAATTTAAATTCTTCAAAAATGTTAGTTTCAATACAAAGGAAACATTTTTGAAAAATTTTATCTTACAGTTTTGTAATTTTGTACCATATTAAAACGTTTTTTTTTATATATATAGTGATAAGAAATATGTCAAAAATTTATGTAAAAAATGCTGGTTAAAATGTGCCCAAATTTTAATCATTTTGATTTTGAAGTTCTTAGTACACCGCACATATTTTATGAAACCGCTAATCAAACATTTTGAAAAATGGTCTTGTTAAAATAGTAATTCAATATGGCCACCCTCTCTCAAAAAAAATTAGGGATGTAAGAGATAAGTAGAACATTTCATACAAAATTTTTCTTAACTCGTTATAAGATGCAAATTCTCATTTATTGTATCTCCTTTTTCCGAGTACTTTTGAAGCACTTTTTCTCACAAAATGTTATTATAAAGGGCATTTTATCTTTAAATTATCGTACTAAATCCCTTATACAGTAATAATCGCTTAGCACGAAGCTAAGCGGAACTGAAATATTGTTTCATGTTAAAAAAATTTCAAATTAAAGGATATTGTATTTATATACATAATATCAATAAAATTAAATTGATTGGTTTATTTTACAAACTTAAATATGTATATATGCATGCATTTAAAAAATCAATAAAACAAAAACATCACAAGAACTTATATAAAAAAAATTAAAACTAGATTTTCAAATATTTGGAGAAACAAAACATTTATTGAGTTCTTAGAAAATAGTCAGAAATTTTTCTTTGTTCTGTCTTCTTAAAGCATCAAATTATCATAAAATTGTCATCAAATTAATCGATATCATCCGCTTTGTTATACATTTCCCCATTGGACTGTGTGTCTAAATACTTTTTTTATGATGCTCCTTAATACGAATGACGTGGGAACCGGGGTTCCATTGTTCATTTCATTTTTGTCTCAGAATCTGCATCAAGGATATGTTTTGACCTTTGAACAAATACCAAAATGTCTTTGTTCGCCTTAAGGTATCTGACTACGTTCGAAACTGTGATTTTGCAAAAGCGTAAAAATGGATAATATTTATGATATTTAGTATCACTTAGATTAGAAAACGTATATAAAATTGTATTAAGAATAGTATTACAATAAAAATTATTTAAGTACACTATTTTGACAAAAATGAACATAGAATGACCCATTTTCAAAATATTCTTTTTTGAGAAAAATGCTTCTATTATAATCATACTTTGCCTGTCTATAGCTCAGATGTCTGTACAGAGACTCAACTAGAATTATTGAAATATATAACTTAGAAGTGAGTTTATCCATGTTTTAAGACAACAGAGGGGAGAAATTTTAAGAAAAAAACGCCGATCATTATTTCAAATGGGTTGTAACTCTGAAAATAATGTGAATTTTTCAAAAAATCATAGTTCAGACTCTCTGGAGAAGTCTTTACTTTATATTAGACACTCACACACACAAAATATTATTATCTTAGAAGCATTTCTTATAAAAGGAGAACATTTTGAAAAAATGTTATTCTAAGTTAGTTTTTTGCCGAAATATTATATTTAAATAAATTTTTTTGTCAAAATGTCCATGAAACAATTTTATACATGTATTCTAATCTAAGTGACACTAAATATCGTGAAAATTATCCATTTATGCGTTTTTGTAAAATCACGGTTCCGAACGTAGTCGGATACCTTAATTGATGCTGTATACACATCCTCTACTGCAACGAATGATACAGTAGAGTAGTCCAATCCGCCTGATATTTTCCGTAATTTGTTCACTCCCAGTTTAGAAACCTTTTCGTGTTAAGTAATTTTTGTGTTAAAATAAAAAAATGCATGAAAGTGCATAGTTTGTCGGGACCGTTGTATATTATTTCGTCTTAAGCGTTTTCGCGTTAAAAGTATTTCAATATAACATACTTTATTCAGACATGTTGTGTGTGTCTGCAGAAAGTGCATTCAGGACATGGTAACGAAGCGACCGTAGTAATAAATTCGAAGGCGACATTGTTTCATTCGAGCAGGATATTTAAGGCCTGATTTCTTTAAGGTATCCTACTACGTTCGGAACCATGATTTTAAAAAAGCGCATAAACGGATAATTTTCATGATAGTTAACTTAGATTAAAATGCATGTATAAAATTGTTTTAAGGACATTTTGACAAAAAAAAAATTTATTTTAATACAATATTTTGGCAGAAAATTAACTTAGAATAACCCTTTTTCAAAATGTTCTCTGTTTTTAAAAAATGCTTCTAAAATAATAATATTTTGTGCTTATATAAAGGAAAAACTTCTCCAGAGATTCTGAACTATTTTTTTTTGTTTTTTTTTTGAAAAATTCACATTATTTTCAGAGTTACAACCATTTGAAATCATTATCGGCGTTTTTCTCTTAAAATTTCTCCTTTCTGTTGTCGTAAAACATGGATAAACCCACTTTTAGGTTATATATTTCAAAATTTCTAGTGGAGCCTCTGTACAGAGATCTGAGCTATATATAGGCAAAATATTATTATAATAGAAGCATTTTTCACAAAAAGAGAATATTTTGAAAATGGGTCTTTCTATATTCATTTTTTGTCAAAATATTGTACGTAAATAATTTTATATTGTAATACTATTCTTAAAACAATTTCATATACGTTTTCTAATCTAAGTGACACTAAATATATAAATATTATCCATTTATACGCTTTTGCAAAATCATGGTTCCGAACGTAGTCGAATACCTTAAAGACTCATTATATAGAGAGGTTGATGCATGTAAAATCCTTTGGGGTTCAAAATCTTCATTTTGGGATGGAGTGATGTGGACATTAGGAGATAAGAATACCAGCATAGTCACCCTGGTTTATTTGTACACAATTTAAAATTGTGATGTCCACACCCATGGTCTTGTGTTTCTTCTTTGGGTGATATTAGTAAACAATCAGGAAGTCAAAGTAGACAGTCTTAGAATTTCTAAGACATGTTTTGCATATTGTTGAGATAGTTTTTCGGAATGTCGTAAGGCTGTACAACTTTTATTCCTTAAGAACAAAAATGAATAGCCATAAACTTTGGCACTATTTTTTCAACTTTAAATCACGAATAAATAACTACCTACAAAAATATTATCTTAGTTAAATTATTAAGTTACAAATATTTAAGTCAAAAGTTTTCGCTGTTTATATTGTAAGAAATGGATATTTTCCCTCTTTGGTGTACTTGTATTTACTTAAAAATTATAAACCATGTGGTACTTACGTATTATCTCAACAATCGCCAGTTCTATTAATGCCTCGCCAAGTTGGCAATCCAGATTTCCTATATGTCGTACGCGTTGAACTGGAAACCATGCGCTTCGTTTATTATAATGTCGCCAATAGGTTGCGATAATACATAAGTACCGACCATGTTCTGAAGAAACCTTCTCAATACAAATTTTCAAGAGTATACAAGCATTGCTTAGAAAAGGGGTGTCCAACACATGGCCCGCCAGTACGTAGATTGCGGCCCGACAACTCTTTTAAAAAAATTTTTAAATATCAGATTTTTAAAGTTCTTACATTTTGAAATTTATTTGAGGGGAAATTTATTTTTTTGTGTATATATATATATAATGTATTTGCCTGTTACCTGTTCTTGTTTTTAAAAAAATCTTTTTTGACAATAGAAATATTATTTAGATTAAAATAGATTTATATTTTATCAAACAGTTACATTTGATTTTACTATAGTAAATTACTTTTTTAATAAATTTCGAATTGCACTATGCATATCCTTTACTATGGATGGTACATGATTCTCTGTGTGTGCGACTTTCGTTTCTCCTCCACCTTTTCTGTTTGGAGTGCCCAAAATGCAAGAGGCAGTCAGATGTTTTTTAAAGTTTAAAAAAATATTCAGGATGCTTTAGATAAAGGACAATGTTTACTTAATCGTTTGCTCTAATGACAGCACTATCAAATTTCAATGATGAATAACGAAAGATTAATTCATTAGGAACACTGTAATTCTCAAGTGAATTCTCTCTCTTTGAATATATGAAAAATAATGAAAACAATAATAATAATTCATCCTGTTTTAAATGTTCACTCCAATAAATGTTTTTTTGTTTCCAAATCTGATATAAAAGGTACATATTTTTATGTGCGGCTCGCGAAATTATAATGTTTTTCCGAAGTGGCCCGCACGGTGATTTGGGTTGGACACCCCTGGCTTAGAATAAGGGGGCTATAGATCTTTTAATTAACTCATTTTTCTCCTTCAATGTAGGTATACTACATTATTAAAGGAAATATTAGGCCTTGAAAATACAGGCAATATATAACAATTAAATCATTGTCTTACAAGATCTAACAAGTAACATAATTTTTTTTACACATAAAATACTTCTTCCTTTACTCTGAAGGGGAACTCTTTTTAAGGCGGGATTACATTTTTCTATTCAAAATTAACCTTGAACCTGCTTTCTTAACGCAATTTTCCATCTCACCTAGAATTTCCACTAATCAAAGTATGGGCAGATCACAATGCTATTTAATGTGCCGCATCTGATTTACATAAAGCTTTGTCTAAAGTTATTTTCTTCTATGGCAACAGTTATTCTCTTAATATATAAATGAATGTGATGTGCTTATTCGTAAGATTGAGGATTATTATTATGATTGTTTCTTATGATGTTAGCAAGATTGAATGTTGGATTAATATGTTTAGTTTTGAAAATTTAACCGTTTCCTTTAGTGTTACTAAATTTAATGTTTGAAGTTTTTCAGATTTTGATTTAATGGTTCTTGAGTCTCTGCGTAAATGATCGCGGATTAATATCATTTTAAATCGCATCGTTTCCTTCATCTTTTGAAGTTCTGAAAATGAAAAGTCATGTGTTCTCTTTTTCAATTCCTACTATTAGTTCACTCTCTCCCTATATATATATATATATACTTATCGTGTTCAAATTTTCAATCGTTATTAAAATATTTTTTATTCATTCTCTGAAGTTCAAATACATTTTTTTAAACTTGTAGGGGATGATATTTGTTGTTAATACAGTTTTTTTTAATATTAATTCATTAATTCAATTTTCAATTTATCCTGGGTTATTTCTGACGAAGTTAGAACTAGTAACAATAGATGGCGCCAGGAAGCTTTTCTAACGAATTTTTTTCAGGCTTCAAATATATTGTTTTAAACTTGTAGTGAATGACACTTGATGTTAATACAGTTTTTTTTTCAAATGTTAATTCATGAATTAAATTTAATTAACTAAAACAAACTTTCTTTGTTGAACTAAGTAGGAATTGACTTTAAAAAAGTTTATATTACTTGTTTTTATTCCATTTCCATTGTTAATAAATTCAAATAATTAATATCTTAAAATATTAAATACTGTTGTCTGGCAACACTTTCTTGCCAACAATGAATGACATCTTTGTTTCACAATTGCACTTGGAGCCATTCCTCTTATCATTTACATGTGTTTTGATTTTGTAGTAGTAAGGGAAACTGATTTCAATCTCGATGTACTAATTTGGGTTTAGTTCAATGTATTTAGATTTTTGTTAATTATATGATCTTTGTGTTTGTATAATGGTAGAGCTAAACCTAATCAAAATATATGAAAATGGGAAATACAACCTTCTTTACTTATAATGAGAAATCCCTGCTGACCGATGAAGTTGACCAGTCCGGAATTTCGAAGACACTTTATAAATGATGAAAAAGATAAGTTCTATTTTATCTAAACTAATTTAAGAATTTATAGCGATTTTTGAATTATCAAACACTTTGATTAATAAATTCATTCATTTTTTTTGTAACAAATACTGTAAGGAATATAATCTTATTCTCTCTCTCAAAGAAATATTTTCTGTATTATGTGTGTATATATATGTAGAGGGAGAGAGAGAGACCAAATTTAATTTGTAAGAACAC
>BMAV01004846.1:0-15170 GCA_019973955.1 Trichonephila inaurata madagascariensis
ACGCAAAAAAAAAAAATTTCAATAAAAATTTTTTTGTTTTTAAAAAAATTATATACAATGTGATCCGATACTTTTTTTAAATATTGAAAAAAATAAAAAAAAGGAATCTCGGTTTTGGGAATATGCGTATGGAAAAAAAAATAAATATAAAAGTATGACGAAGGTTTAGCAAAAAAATTTAAACCCAACAAGGGAAGGGCACGATTAAGGGAAATTCATTTGGGGTCAAGACGGTGTTAATAGTAGTACCCTTTAGAGTTTTCCCAAACCATTAATGAAATTTCCCCCAAAATGGCCAGTCAATTCGGGAGAAAATAGCTTTCGAAATTCTTGCTTAGCTTTTATACAATTAAGTTCTAATTACTTCCAGGGGCCCAATGGCACGGTTGGTAGGAGGCCTGCTTTTTATATGGGAGGATACGGTTTGAATCACGCGATCAACTTTTTCAATTCATTAAATTTTTTTTAATTAAATAAATTTATTTTTGAAAGGTTTATTAAATATTGAATGATTTTTTTATGTAATTATTTTTATTTTATAAAGTAAATAAATTCTGTAATTATATAAAATATTTCAGCTAAATTTTATAAATATTTATTTTTATAGTAAAAAAATAATACTTATAATAGAAAAATATAAATAAATATTAAATGATTTTTTTAAAAAAAAATTAAGGTTTAAAATAGTTTTATAACGTGAAAAAACTATTTTTTTTAAAAAAAAATATTATATATAATAAAAAAAGTATTTTTATAAAATATATTATTATTATTAAATTAATTATTTTATAATTAATATAATAAAAATAATATGTCTTTTATATATATTATTTAAACTATTTATAATTTTATATAATATTTAATAAATCCTTTTTAAATAAATTTATTGAAATAATTTTAATGAATTTGCTTAAATAATTTTAATAAGTTTACTTAAATAATTATAATAATAAATTAATAATAATTTTAATAATAAAAAATAAACTTAATAATATTTTTATTAATAAAAAATGATTTTAATAATAAATTAATAATAATTTTAATAATAAATTAATAATAATTTTAATAATAAATAACAATTTTAATAATACTTTAAAAGTGTTTAATAATAAATAATAATTTTAATGCTAAATTAATAATAATTTTAATAATAAAATAATAATTTTAATAATACATTAATAATAATTTTAATAATAAATAAAAATTTTAAGAATAAATTAATAATAAATTAATAATAATTTTATTAATAAATTAATAATAATTTTAATAATAAATTAATATTAATTTTAATAATAAATTAATAATAATTTTAATAATCAATAACAATTTTAATAAATAAATGACAATTTTAAAATATAAATTAATAATAATTTTAATAATAATAATTTGTGTTAATAATAATTAATTAATTAGTTTAGTTATTAACAATATTTATAAATAATTTTAATAAAAAATTAATAATACTTTTAATAATCAATAACAATTTTAATAATAAATAACAATTTAAATAAATAAATGACAATTTTAATAATAAATAACAATTTTAATAAATAAATGACAATTTTAATAAATAAATGACAATTTTAAAAGTTAAATTAATAATAATTTTAATAATAATAATTTGTATTAATAATAATTAATTAATTAGTTTTAATTACAATAGTTATAAATAATTTCAATGAATTATAAATTAAAATAATTTTAATTAATAATAATTTTAAATAATTTTAATAATAAATTAATTAACATATTTTTTAAAAAAAATTTTACTTTATAAAATACAAAATATAATTACATAAAATATCATTTAATATTTAATAAACCCTTCATAAATAAATTTATTTAATTTCAAGAAATAATTAAATGAATTGAAGAAATTGTTGATCGCGTGATTCCAACTCTATTCACCTGCATAAAAAGCTGGCGTCCTACCAACTGTGCCATTGTGTCTCTGGAGGTAATTAAACCTTAACTGTATAAAAGCTAAGCATGAATTTCAAAGGCTATTTTCTACGAATTGACTGGCCATTCGGTGAAATTACACATTGAAGGTTGAACACCCTAAAAGAGTACTACTATTACACCAAGTCTCGACCCCAAATGAATTTCCTTAGTCGTGCCTTCCCCTTGTAAGATCTTTAAGTAAGACGTAAGATTTAAATCAATACGTGCCGCTAAATTATCAGACATTATATTTCAAGAAAACCTTGTTTCATACATAAGCAGAAAAATCAATACTAAACTATGGAAATAAATCTTAACTATTCTTTAAGGCTTATGTAGGCCTCTAATTGCAAGACTTTAATTACAATTGCAAATTAACAAACTTACTATTCGCGATTTGATCGTAAAATTTAACTGGTATCCAAGCTGTTGCCATCTGCAGAAGGGAAATTAATAACGGAATCATTTAGAAATTTAGATCACGCCTCATTTGTCTATATAACAGTCTTTCTTTCCACGGAATAAAAATATCAACAAATGTATAATTAAGAAAGTTTCTGCTGATATTTAAGACAATCGATGCGGAATTCAAAGTAAGTTTGTGAAACTCTTCTGTATTGCATGTTCTACGGAGTGAAGATGTAAGTATTTCACCTTATTGAAACGATAGAGTTTAAATTTTTAATTAACTTTTATTCTCCCGGGGGACCCCGGGGGTTTTTATTTCTTTCTTTTTTCAATTAAAATTTTGTAATTTGCCAGGAACTTTCATATTTGGGGATTGGGAAAAAGGGGAAAAGAGTTTTAAATATTTTTTCACGACCCTTTAAAAATTATTTATTGGAATTTCTGGAACTTTAGGGACATAAATCTAATATACCCGTGTTAAAATCCTCAGGAGAATGATTTCTTGAACAAGAATGTGCTGAACACACACATGAAAGGGGTTTTCAAAATGGGATTGTTAATATTACGAAATATTTAGAAAACATTTTACGTACAGCACAAGAGTCATTTTACGAAAAAATTGCCTTTTAATGTGAATCCCTGTCATACGAAATAAAGAATAAGTAGTAAAATAAATTTTTTTTATAGTTAATTATAGCATTAAATTATAGTAATACATTATAGTAATTATAGAGTGTTAAATTATAGTATTAAATTACAGTAATAAATTATAGTATTAAATTATAGTAATAAATTAAAGTATTAAATTATAGTAATAAATTATAGTAATAAATTATAGTACTAAATTATAGTATTAATTTATAGTAATAAATTTTGGGGGATTTAAAATTTTAGTAATAAATTATAGTTTAAAAAATTATAAAATATTAAATTTAGTATTAAATTAAGGCAATAAATTATAGTAATTAATTATATAATAAATTATAGTATTAAATTATAGTATTAAATTATAGTAATAAATTATAGTAATAAATTAAAGTATTAAATTATAGTAATAAATTACAGTAATAAATTATAGTATTAAATTATAGTAAAAAAATAAAACACACGCTTTTTTTGGGTTTAAACGATTTAAAAAAGGGGAAAAAAAATTTTTAATATAAAAAGAAAAGATTTAAAGAGAAAAAAAAGTCATTTGGGGAAAAAAAGGGGGTGCTTTGTAGTACATTTTTTCCTGATTCCCCCCCTTTTGAAAAAAGAACTCGGGAAAAAATTTTAAAAATTTAATATCGAGCACCCCACGCTTTCACAACAATGACATTAATTTTCTCGTTAATCATTTTATTCTTATATTAAGAATTATTTTTTTTACTTCGATTATCTATAAAGGTGTGTGTTTTATTTTTTTTTTTAAACTATAACTTTAACTTTTTCATTTTTGGTTCGATCTACAATAAAAGCGTGATTTTATTTTTCTAAATTATCATTTTTTTATTTCCATTGTCAGAAAACTTGGCCAGTTGCTTACATTTTAGTGAGAATGTGCTCACGCAACCTTTCCTTTTTCACATAAAGAGCACTTTTTTGTTTGTTTGTTGTATTTGTATTAACCATGAACGTTTTCGATTTAGGATTGTTATTTAATATTTTATTCGCCAAATCTGGAAATGAGAAATCGTTAATACTGATGATCTTGATCAGGACAATGGAACAAATTAAATAATTGTTTTGTCATCTGTCCTTCACAAGTTTGCAAAGTTTCGAATTAATTTGACCTTTTAAAGTGGGTGAAAATGGAGTTCTAATATTCCGTTATACAGTTGAAGCTAATAAAAGCGTGTTAAAAAGGAGCTGGATTCCCAAAATTTGAAGAAAAATACGTGCTATATTTTCATAAGTAAGATAAATTCCTATATTATTATTGTAGCGTTGATCAGGGTTCGAGGATTTTATGAAAGTTAGTGACAAATAGCAAGACAGCTCCTTAACCCGCGGTCACTCGCGCCTGTTTTTCTACCGTCGTTACTCGCGGGGTGTAGAGAACACCCCAAACTCTTAACACGTGTATTTAAATATGGTTTTTTCAAGCCAATTTGATATATATTTATGAAGTATAAGATTTTTTTTGTTTTATACAAACAAAATTTTAAATTTTTGCATTCAAATGAGATAGCATTAATTTAAACTAAACCTAAAAAAATTTTTTTAAAAGTACAAATTTTATTTTTTTTCATCCACAAATAAAACATATATACCAGTAATAAATATACTTTACAATTAATATAAGGATAGTAAAAGTAAAAAAATAATATTTTATTCATTTTCAACATTCAGAGAGACTGTATTCATATGCTTTAAACATATTTTTTTACATTGAAGAAAAAAAATAATTTTACATCTTTTCCCCGTGGACAAACGTGCCCCCCGGGGGGATTAATCCCCTTTTTTTATTCGGTCAGTAAAGCTTTTTTTTGAGTGTATTGTTAATTTTTGGGGGAGATCCGATCTCATATCCCCCGGGCTAAACAAGATCCATTCTAATCTCCTTTAATAATATTGAATGTCTCATTTTTTTTTCAGGAAGAACAGAATGATAGGCAAAGGAAGTTTAAATTTCCCCGTATTAATAGATGATAAAAAATTTAATGGCCAAATTTACATATTTCGATACATCATAACGACATTCCATCAGTGGTATTATAAATATTTACAATTTCAAATTTCATCCCTCCCAAATTTGGTTCAAAAACCGTCATCGAATTCCTTTGTTCATCTTGACAATCTGTTGATACAGTATCTAATGACTCAGAAGTCGCTATTTTTCTCCCTTTTCCCTGGAGTTTTTTTTCAAAAATTTTCCGGGAAAAAGTTTTGAAAATTTTTTTTTAAAAAAAAATTTTATTTTACAATTATTTTATAGAATTATATTATTTTTATACCACATTTATTGAAATTTTAAATAAAATATTCATGTATATTAATATATTTGAAAAAAAAATGTAAACGGAAAGTTTAAAAAACGTATTCTTCCCGTAGATGCTTCGAGTAAAAAAACATAACTCAATCACTCGCGGGGTGTTCTCAGCACCCAAATAAACTTTGAAGGTCATAACATTCCAACCGTCCTAGCGAGATTGATTACATCAGGCCTGAAGGTTCAATGACCTAAAATGGGCAGCTACAGAAAAAATCGTGGCTCTGCTCATTCTTTTTAGAATTGTAGGAGGTTTTTCTTGTTGCTGGGGTGTAGAGAACACCCCGCGCGAGTGATCGCGGGTTAAGAGCGATGATAATTTATTGTCGAAAATCCAATCCTTGAAATACAGGATTCAGCAGCAATATTCGCAAAATAATTCTCAAAAGGTATTCACACCTTCAAAAGCACTCAGACACACTGAAAGCACTCTGGCTACTGATTCTGGCAGGAAACACACTTCACAGAAGTGTATAAATTTAATCATTTGATACTTGGTCACATGTTATCTACAAAATAAATTTTGTTGTGCTATCTATTGTCTTTCTTGGTGTTGCATTTACGGTGGCCAGCAGTGTATGTACATACTACATTCAGCATACAAAGTGTTCTTCCAGGGCATGCAACTTCTGTCGGCCATTACATGTCTTCTACGAATAATTCTTTCCACTCTTTTTGTACACACACACACACACACACACACACACACACACACACACACACACACACACACACACACACACACACACACACACACACACACACACACACACACACACACACACACACACACACACACACACACACACACACACACACACACACACACACACACACACACACACACACACACACACACACACACACACACACACACACACACACACACACACACACACACACAAAGATGGTGCAGAAACTATGAATAGCAGAGATATTGTGCAAGATAGCAAATGAAAGAAAAATACGTGTAAACTGCAGATAGGGTTGTCATAAATAAAACTATCGTCATTGGCGTTTTATTTATTTTCATGTTGACATATTTTAAAATCACAAGATTTTTTTTTTCTAGTATGGCTTATATACGGTTGTTCTAAATTTTGGGCAAAAAATTCTCTGAAACATGTTTAGAATTGTAAAGCTTTAGGTCAATTAGTTCTTTAATAAGCATATTAGTCTTCAAGTATAAATCAAGGCAGTACAATATTCCTTGAACCTTGGAGCTTAACTGTTCATTTAAGCTTAACAATACATATTTTCATGAATGATTCTTCATACACATAGTTTTACACAATACATATGTTACCGTTTAAGTGTGAAATCCGCCATTTTATAGAATATCTAGGTATTTCATGAAATAATTAGGCAAGTCAGTTAAAGTGTATAAAATTATTGAATTCAAAGATTTAAATAGGTATTCTGTTGAATAACGATTACGTGATCGTTAAAGAATAAAATACTGCACACGAAAGTTCTTTGAACCGATTCTAGTTGTTTTTAATCAGTTTTAAGCCGCTTATAGCTGCTTTGCAATGACGTGTGTGTGTGCACTCTGTATTCCAAACTTTTAAACGTAGAATTTAGGTGGTGTATTTATGTTAGCGTTTTTTTTACATTTTAAATTATCAATAAATATTTCGGCAACCTGTTTTCAAGCAATGAGTTCTGCAGGAATAAAAGATATAACTGTAAGAAAGATTTGAATCTTTATTAAATAGGCGTGAAATAAGCAAAACAGTGCTGAAACTTACTCGTGAAAAATTATTAATTTTAATTGCAGAATTAACAAGTAATATAAAAAATAGTTTTATAAGTCGATTCTTTCTTAGATCAACAACGAGAAATTTTATTTTAGCTACTTTTATTAAATAGTTACAATTAATATAAATATGTATATATATATAGGACAGAATCACAACATTAAGTGGTAATTAGTATTTTTAATTATCATTAAAGTATCGTATTGTCCTTTTAATTTCAGTCCAACTGAATGCTTTAACACGTGAGAAAAAAACCTTTCCACACAAGTTTTGACACAAGTCGCCAAAAGGGTCGCTAAGTCGCTAATGTGGCTGTAATTGTAATTCTTTAAATAATTAGTTTTAATCAATTAATTTTTATTAATTATAATTAAATTATTGTATTGGCATCTAAAATTATTCTGTATATAAAGTTTCAGCTTAATTCAGTGCTTTAAAATGTATTTTATTAACGATTGAAAATTCCACCAAGATAAATAAATAAATGTACAAAAATATAAATAAATAAATAGACAGTGCGAACTAATAGTAGGAATTGAAAAAGTACAAAAAAATACCACGTGATTATTGGTTAATCCCCAGCACTATGATATCCTTGAAGTTCAAGTGCAGAAAACACATGCAAAACATATTCTAATTCCCCCCTTTCTGTTTAACTAACATTAGCAATATGATCAATAACAAATTATATCATCTGCTTTTCCTTAATGTTTATCAGTTAAGTTAAAGTTTGATTCTAATCAATGGGCACGGAAACAAATTAAAACCATGGGGTCTAAATTTTAAATATTAAGGTTTATTTTAAAGAAAAAACATTTAAAGAAAAACACTCAATTCAACTAGTAACACTCAATATATGACTTCACTCCTTCGTACCCAAAGACAGAATGCCTCTTTTTCAAACCCCAAGAGGGGATAAAGAATTTCCGTCCCCTGTCCAGCTGCGTCTTTTGACCACATGGTGAATCTTCACATTCCAAAGGGAGGGGGGTAACTAACCGTCCTCTGTAGCAGGTGGTTTCATTTCGAACCCTTACAGTTAATAATCGGCAGTAAGGATAAAATGCATTTTTTTGAGAGATTTTAGCTACTTGTTATCTGTTATTTTATCAAATAACATTGAAATTGCTTATTTTCCATTTTAACAGTCTACCATTAGTTATTTCATAAAATAACTAAGTAAAGTGAAAATTTTCCTCTATTATATAATTTAACACTGACTTGTCTAGTTAATGCATGAAATACCTAGTTATTCTATAAAATAACTGAATTATACGCGTTAACGGTAACATATACATATAATTTCTAAGACAGAAATTAAAAAAACTAATGTAAAGATTAACCTTTATACATAAAACAAATTAAGATTAAAGTATAATACAATAATACTGTATTTTGTTTTTAAAAATCCTTAACTTATGTTTAAAAAAATATCTTATTGTCATATAAACCATTTATTTTGATTTTATAAAAGCCCCATTCTTAATTTATATATATAAATATTATTCCTATAATTCAATTCGATTCAGACTGAAATTGAAAATAACAAGCCTACCATTACCTGTCTTCTAGATATTAATGGAAGCTTTAGGCATGAGTTAATGCTATGGTACAAATTTAGTTAGACCGATTAATTCTGATGGTATTGCTATCCGACTTAGCATCATTAAATTACTGGAACCAGAATCATTTCTAATTTTAGGATTGCTTTGATCATTAATAAGTCCAGTCTTGGATCTCCGTTAGACAAGTAACATGTTTTAATCTAGACAGAGGATTGGAATTCATTATAGCCCTTAAGCGCAATATTTGACCAGAGGATTATTGGAACAGTAAAGGGTAGCTTTTCATAGAGCGAACGCGTGATGTACAAGCATTTCCATTGTGGATTTCTAGGTATTTGTGCGTTCTGTAAAGTACCATTATGCCATTGAAACATGTCATTAAGGGGATAATAGATAAGTTTTATAACTTAACATACTATGTATAATCATGGAATTTTTGTATAAAGACTAATCATATATATTTTCTAAAAAAAGTGTGACTATTTGCTTCTAACTGTGATTAGCTTTACTGCATAAATCGGTAGATCAAGCCCATTCTCAACTTGTAATCCTTCATATTCATTTCCATAGGTTCGGAAAATTCTCCATTTCAATTTATCTCATGTTGAACATTTTAGAGATAAAGCGATATATAGTATAGTTATACACAGTGCGTCAAATAAGTATTAAGACTGGGTCTGCAAAAAGAAATTGATACAAGAAATTAATACCAGGTTGTTGTTTATTCAAAGTAGGAGCCTCCGGTTTCAATACACTTGTTACACTTGTTCGATTCATTCATAATGTATTAATGAATTGAACGACTGTTGTAAATTACTTTGCGGAATGGCCTGAAAAGCATGCGTCGAAGCTACTTGTATGGTCGAATCCTCCTCAAAATAACATCCTTTTAGGCGGACATGGTACGATTTACGCAAAAAGTTTTAATTTAAGGATTTTCAAAACTTTTTTTTGTTGCCTCTTATGAGTGTATACTGTGTAAAACAGATTTTGTGCCCAAAATTTCATAAAAAGCTAGCCATTTAATTTTTTTAAGGAAAAAACTTAAAATTTATGAAGTTATTTTAAAATGCTACTTCTCCTACAAAAGTTGGCTTACATTTATGAAATTTGATTTACATGTACGTCATACTAAGTATAACAAAAGCTGGTATGGGTTTTAAGATAACATGATTGGTATTCGTACAATACTTCTTTTTATGAATGCTTATTGAAAATTCCTTAAAAAATGTATACATTCTGAATTCAAATATTTTTAAAAAATAAGTATTGCTTTTATTCAGAAATGCATACCAATATTTGTTACATGTATTATTAGCAATAGCTAAAAAAAATTCAAAACATTAGGCACAATAGAAAAAAAGTCTTAGCATTTTAAACGAAGACAAACTATAGTTATTTTATCTTTCTGAGATAAGTAAGCTTAAAGTTTTGATTTACCATAGGGATGTGAATAAAAACGAATGTAAAAACTATCATAATTCTGCGTTTTTTAAGTTTAGAGCTTTCAAATTTTGTGAGTTTATAGAAAACTATATAAATAATAATTTAGGCTATAAAAATTAGTTTTGATTTTTTAACCGATTTTTGTCATTTGAATCGTATTGTGTCTTCTTAACGGCCGCGGTAGCCGAGTGGTATAGGTATCGGACCGTGGCTTGCCTTGTCACGAGATCGAGCCCAGTACCACTAAAGACCCGCCGTGTAGGGCAGCGATGCACGTTAAATTTGTCGAGAGCTGAAACGTCCTCCCGTTGGTGTGGTGTGGTAGTTAGAAGAGGGGGTGCCAGCTCAGGTGTCGTCCACGTCACTTGATCATGGTTCACAATTACGTGGTCCGTCGTCAAAAGCCCTCGTGTAGCTGAACAGTGCGACGTTAATATTCAATCAATCAATCAATCAGTGTCCTCTTAACTTTGTTTCAGGATTTGGGAATAAGGAGTGTTCACGGGGTGCTAAGTAAGATGAATACAGTGAAATACTCAAAATACAGACATTATTTTTTGCCAAAAATCGGCGAACAATAAGGAAGGTGTGACTGGATGCATTGTCGTGCAGCAAACAGCAACTGCTTTCAGTTCGATATTCTGGACGAATGCGACGAATTTTGGCCATCAAACTCTTTAAAACAGCTAAATAGTACTAACCTGCAACTGTTTGTCCAGTTGGAATGAATTTTTTGCGGAATTTTCCCTTACTATCGAAGAATTTAATGATTATTGTTTTGATTTTGAAGGGAATTTTTCTTGATTTTTCTGCTTGCGGTGAATTTCGTGACTTCCATTCTTCACTTCGTCTCTTTGTTTCAGAATCATATTGGACACATCAGAATTCCTCACCTGTTAGAACGGACTTCAAGAAGTTTGGATTGTTTTCAGCGGATGAAATGACATCTCAGCAATGTGAACTTCTCATTGCCTTTTGTTCAGGGCTTAAAGTGTATAATAGAAATATAGCATACACTTTCGTTGTCCCCAAATTTTCTTGCCGGTTGGTTCGACTCATTTTATTGTTTCTGCTTAAAAGTCTTCCATCAATCTCTGTGATGCACAGTGATCGTTTGCTGCGAAATTTCGTACCTCCTCAATAATTTCAGGTGTCCTAGATAAAATTAAATTTCCACTACATTGATCCTATTCTACCGTATCTCTTCCATCCAAAAAACGTTTGTACCACACAAAAACATTTGATATACTTAAACAACAGTCACTGTAAATATTTCAGTGGTATATTACCGAAATATTATTTTTTTTACAAGTTTTGCGTTAAGTTTAATTACAAAATTTTCACCATCTTAAAAATCACGTGAAAAATAGCTTTCAATGAAGATCTTCTGAGTTGCTTAAATAAACACACAACACTTTATGACAGTGTGTCAGCAGATCATGCGCATGTACATTTATGGTAGTATTAGAAGTTGCGCTCTGGGACGAGTCTTAAACGAATTTGACGCACTGTGTATATAAGTAGCAGGAAAATGATGAACTTAGGGATTTGACCAATTCGCAGAAAATGTTAAAATACCAACTAGTTGGTTTATTTCCCTGAAGAAAGTAAGTGAAATTATCGAATCCCTGAACAGTTTTAGTGAAAAGGAAATAATGTTGTTGACAGTTCTGAACCGTTTATTTCGAAAACTGTGCATTTTTAAAAGTAGAGTAAGTAATACGACAATAGTCACTGCAATAGAAATTATTTTTTTGAAACTAATTAACAAAAGAAACAAATACGTAAGCTCATAATTTAAAAAAAATATATTTTTAGTAAAGTTTTAAAAACTTTTCGTAAATGTAATTAATAAATATAAATGTTTATTCATTTTTATTAAAACACGTTGTTGATTTGTAGCATCTCAAATTACGTTACTTTTCACGTTTAAAAGTACGTTACTTTTCTGCAGCACATCTTTTGTTTGAGAAGCACAACAGTGCTTCTCAAACTTTCACTATTTGCGACCCAGTATTCATTCATAATTTAGTCGCAACTCCCTTCCATACAATAACAATGCATTGAATGCAATAATACAGTACTTGGACGCAAAAGCTACAGCATGACTTTAACTTTGAAGTGCCTCCGGCGAATACAAACCAAAGTGCTAATTTCCCTGGACGTATATTTATGTCTTTCCCAAGTACGCTCTTTTCTGTGCACATTTATCCATAAAATAATTCGGAAGGTCTTGGAATGCAATAAAAGGACCCTGACAGTGATTGCGAAGGATTTACTTATTTCAGAGATTTGTTTATTTATTCCTTTTCTTCCCTCCCCTTCCCCCAAATACATCACATATCGACGCCTACGTGGGAAAACGGTGGCATTGGAGAGCGAATCGCAAACCTTTAGTTTCAGTTTTTTTAGTTAAAGGGATTAATTATAAAGCGTACAAATTATCCAAGATAAGTGTTAATTTTTAGATATAATTTTATATATGAGAAGCCCGTGAGGGTCACTAGTAATTATTAAACTTGTTTTTAAATTAGTATTGTTGAATTAATTATCAAATATATTTCGCAGTACTGATACATTTATAAGTGTAGTATATCAGTGGTGTAAATACGTATTTTATTTTTTTATTATGTCAGAATGTATTTTGTTTATTTACTTTCCATAAATTAATAGTTTTCTTAAGGTATCCGACTACGTTCGGAACCATGATTTTAAAAAAGAGCATAAATGTATAGTTTTCATGATATTTAGTGTCACTTAGATTAGAATATATGTATACAATTGTTTTAAGGACATTCTGACAAAAACAAATTATTTAAATACAATATTTTGGCAAAATATTAACATAAAATAACCTTTTTTCCAAATGTTCTCCTTTTGTAAAAAATGCTTCTATTGTATTAATATTTTGCCTGTATATAGCTCAGACCTCTGTATAGAGGCTCAACTATGATTTTTGAAAAATTCACATATTTTCAGAGTTACAATCCTTTGAAATAATTTTCGGCGTATTTTCTTAAAATTTCTTTCGTAAAACATGGATAAACCGACTTCCAAGTTATGCGTTTCAAAAATTCTAGTTGAGCCTCTGTACAGAGGTCTGAGCTATATACAGGCAAAATATTAATACAATAGAAGCCTTTTTTACAAAAGGAGAATATTTGGAAAACAGGTTAATATAAGTTGATTTTTGCCAAAATATTGTATTTAAATAATTTTTTTTACATAATGTCCTTAAAACAATTTTATACATGTATTCTAATCTAAGTGATGCTAAATATCATAAATATTATCCATTTACACGCTTTTGCAAAATCATGATTCCGAACGTAGTGTCGGATACCTTAAATAATCTGTTGTTTTCGACTTTTCAATGTGGTCGCGCCTCCCTCATAGAATTATCACACCACCCTAGGATGGCACACCTCACAGTTTGAGAAGTACCGCCTTACAATTCTTTTACTGTATCTTCAGTTCCGTCGTTATAGTGCTAGTGCAATAGAAAAAGAAATATACTTCAATATTTTGAACCATGTCCCTGAGGACTACATTCATCTTTTCTATTCCTCTAGACTCAATTTGCCGCCCACAACGTTTTCAGTTATGTTGTGAGTCTTTGCAACCCGTCTATCTTCAACGGATGAGCCTTTTTTTCCCGTTGAATTGAAATTGGACCTCCTTTGTATCGAAGTCTCCCAGTTGCGAAGTGCGTAAGTACTCCTTTGAGGGATGTTTATATATATTTCGAAGAAATGTAGAGTTTCCCTTTGGAGTTAACATTTCCCGGCTGGGAAATGTGCAGGGAGTTAGTTCTCTTGGATGCGTATGAAGGATCTAACGCAGTTTTTTTCAAACTGTGGGACGCTTCACCCTAGGGGAGCGTGATAACTCTACGAGGGGGTGCGAGCATATTGAAAAGTGAAAAACAAAAGATTATTTGAAAAAAATTTACTGAAAGTAAACAAAGACAAAAAATAAATTACACATTTACCCTGATATAATACATTTATAAATGTATCAGTACTGCACAATGTATTTTATAATTAATTGAACAATACTAAGTTGAGATAACGTTTAATAATTACCAGTGAACCCACATGAACTTGCCATGTATAAAATTATATACAAAAATTAACGCTTATCTTGATAATTTGTACGGTTTATAATTAATCCCTTAACTGCACGATTCTCTCCCCAGTGCCATCGTTTTCCACGTAGATGCGCGTATGGGATGTATTGGGGGAGGCGGGAAAGATGTATTGGGAGAGTAGGAATAAATGAGCAAATCGCGTCTGTAATAAGTAGTTTCAGCATCAAAATATGGAAGGGGGTGAGGGTGATGAAATGATCACAAATATTGAAAATTTGAGAAGCAATGAACTAGGGTTTCTGATTCCTCGGGATTTTCCATTCCCGGGAATTTCAGGAACGACAGTTACATTCCCGGGATAAATCAAAATTTCAAAAAAATTAAAAATACGTTTTTTTTTAAACAAAACCAATAATAATTATATAAAATAACGATACATATAAATACCAGAATTAATACTTATTTGCCTAACGAATTAAAAAATACAAAAAAAAAAATATATATAGTAAATTGATTATTCATTTTTAAAATAGGATTTCACAATGCATAAGCAATTTATACTTTTATCACTCAGCGTAGTTCTAAACTTTGTGACGAACAATCTGGCAGCTGAAAATGCTCTCTCGGCTTCAATTGACGTTAGAGGAATTTTTTTTAAAGCCTTACATAGTTTTATAATGTTTGGTGATGAATTTTCAGTCGAGTAGAACAATTTCTTCTCTTGTTTCACGATTTTCTAGAAACTAACACTTTTTTTTGTTTGAACAATATAAAACTTTTGTTTTAGAGTAAATTGTTTTCTCTAATTTTTCGTCCAACACATCATAGGTTTTTCTTTCAAAATCTCTATGCTCTATTCTTCTGAGTGCGAAGACTTGAATATTGATTCCGCTTCTTCACAGAAAAGCCGTGTCCCTATCATTTGGGAATGTCGAACCAAACAATTTTTACCAGTTAATCCGGAATCGACAGTAATGCAAACA
>BMAV01004847.1:0-14844 GCA_019973955.1 Trichonephila inaurata madagascariensis
AAGTGAGATAAAAATCACTACCAAGTTCGCACTTTTACATCAGTTTGTGTTCTCTTGGTAAAAAGTAAAGTGAAATTAGTAGAAAGTGTTATTAACATTCAGATTAAAGAAGGTTGAACCCAGATGAGATAGTGGTTGATGACATTGACTACTATGCCTATAGGTCTGAGTTCGAATTCAGGGAAGGTTAGGATGTTTGTAAATATATAGTGTCTAATTCGACATGAAGGTGTTCAAAATATTTGGTGAACCCAAAGTCTATTTTGAAAATTAGTAGTAAGGGAAAACGGGTAAGAAACATCCGAGCCACCCCCTTAGCAGTGAATTTCAATGGAACGAAATCATACTATAACTTTCATGGTGCTGCAGCGGTGCCTCCTTCTGAAAGTCACAAAACAATACAGGAGTAAAAGCCTTTAGCAACTGACTTGAATAGGGACTCATTTCGTCTCAGTCGTCTAAGGCATGCATGGCGTAGTTATGGACCAGTAGAATCCATGGATCAAATAAACACCACTGCTAAAGTCAACAGCCTGTCTCCGAAGTGGTGACCCCCAATTGGGATTCATTTCGTCTCAATTACCTAAGGCACGCAAAGCGTGCACTACGGCGTTACTTCGGACCCGAAGGATTCCAGCTCAAATAACACTGAAACCCAGCAGCACTCAAGGGCTCCATGAATCTACTTCCTCTCCGTCACCAATAGCCTATCGTTGAAGTGGTGACCCAAGAGTTGAACACTAGATTGCAGTAGAGTCTAACGATACTGCTTGATTAAGCATTCATTCCATAGAGAATCTATTTAAGACATTCTCAATAAACCACGACCAGTGATTAAAAATGGCAATGGCGCACGTGTCAACTAAACCAACCATCTCAATAAGAAATTGCTCACAATGTCAACTGAAAAACGTTCCAACGACACCCAAACATTCTGGAGATTAAAAACTATTGCAGTAATTGGCTGGAAAAACATCCTTCTCTCAGTATTGTTCAGAAAGTCAAACAGAAAAAAAAACAGCTTTCTTCTCTAGGAAGGGGATTTATAGTGGCGCCGCCTTCTGCAAGTCGCAAACAACAAGCATCAGGAATAAAAGCCCTTAAAGACGGGCCCAAATAGGATTTCATTTCGTCTCAGTCGTCTAAGGCATGCATGGTGTAGCTGTGGACCAGTGGGTAAGTAAAGAAAATAAACACCCCTGCTGAGGTCAACAGTTTGTCTTCAACGTCCTAAGGCTGCAACCAAAGGATAGACATAATCTAACCCACCCCCTTTTCACGATGAATAACGTGGTTCTCTATCTAATATGTCGTTTTTAATTGGATAGGATAAGTAACAAGAATGAAGAAGATCCATTATTGAACAGTAGCGAACAGTTAAATTTCTAATATTCTGCATTATTTTAGTAAAAGTAAGAATCAAAACCGTTATGAGGGATGTATTTTTTTGAAAGTTTTTATGCGAAACACACATGATATGAAAAAGACATATAAGTGTACTTTCTTGAAATTTTGCATGCATATTTAAAAAAAAAGATATGCCTTCAAAAATATTTTTAAAATAATCATATGTATATTTTAAAAGTATACGTTTTTCTAGTAAACGCAATGAGCTAAGATTTTAGTTAAAAAATTAACAGTTTTAATTCTAGTAATTTATTCTTATATATACAATACCATTTTGTAAAATTTTCTATAAAACTAGGCGATGAGCTATAAATTTATACATTTAAAATATATATTGGATTTTAGTGTATTGTCTTTATAACTGGTTTCAGTAACTTGTGTAAAACATATTTTAAATAAGTGAATTGGAATTCTATATACAGATTGTTTTTCAAATTTATCATGATTTTAATTAACCTATTTCATTTCTGTGTATTTAAATTGTCATGCATTTTCTCGATCAACCTTAATCCCGTTTCTTTTTAGGAAACTTCCCTCATTATTTTAGCATTCAAACATTATACATTTATTTATTTGGGCAGTTATATTAAACAAATAAAAATAAGAACATGAAATAATTATTGGATCTTATTTTGTGTAATATACGTATTTCTCTATGCATCAAAAGTACTTGTAAAACTTTCATTCAA
Source organism: Trichonephila inaurata madagascariensis (assembly GCA_019973955.1). Classification (NCBI taxonomy): domain Eukaryota; kingdom Metazoa; phylum Arthropoda; class Arachnida; order Araneae; family Nephilidae; genus Trichonephila; species Trichonephila inaurata. Next base: position 2,097 of record BMAV01004847.1, read on the forward strand.
TTTTTGTTCTTGTAATAAATAAGGAGTTCATTGATATAGTTGGTTGAATGGGATGTATTATGACAGAATGTCCTAAGAAATACTTGTCTTATTTTATTTAAAATACAGTTTATATCACTTTTCAAAGTTTTTATTTGTATTTGCCAAGTTGGCGATATATCTCGTAGAGCAGAATCAAAAGCGCATCTTACATAATGTACTTCTCAAAGTACAATAAATCTGAAAGTTAGATTTCTACAAAAGATAAAAAAAAGTTTGCGAGAAAATTATAAAAAAGTTTTATTTTATTTATTTATTTTTTTAGAACTCTGTGGATTTATTTTGTAACAAAATAACTATCTTGACCACAGTTTGCTGAAAAATTCAAACACCATCTCATATCAGGACATAAACTTACGATTATCATAACCTAAAACTTACGATTAAACGTAAATAAAAACTATTAAAGGGTCCTAAGTTTGCTCGAACGAAAAAAATGCTGCTTTTACTATATTTATTTGATATTTCCTTCCGCAAGACCTTATTTCTTTCGGATATTGGGAAGCGTTTCTCCAAAATAGAGTTTACTATCTCTGTACTGAAATTTTATATTTATTGAGAAGGGGCTCAGAACCTTTATGGCTCATGCAACAGTTTCTAACTTACATTTCATAAATCAAAGAATTTTTAAACTCCCTTGTAATTATTCGGTGTGTTTTAGTTATATATACTAAAATCCATTAAATTCTTTTTAAGGCATTTCTCGTTGACCGGATATAAAATGCAACACGTTTTAGAAGCGTATAATGATTATGAATCTAATTATGTAAATTCATGATTCACATGAAGAATTTAAAATAAAGATTATTTTCTTATATTTGCTACCATACATTGAACTTTTACCCAGTTCTCATGAAATGTTTTCCCAATATTCTCACGAAAATATAAATGTAAATTTATATTTAAACATTATTGTAGTTAAGTAATCAACATTGTTTTAGAATGCAAATTTATGTAATATGTTACCAGTCGTTTGATAAGTGAACAATTAGTTCTTACCCTATAATAATGAAAAAAAGTATAAAAAAAAAAAATAAAAAAAAACACTTTGGCAAATATATGTACTTAGAAATTATTTTAGCAATTTGTAAATATTATTAGTAAATATAATCTTTCAATCAATAACTAAAGTATAAATATAAAACAAATACCTAATTTTATATCATTTTAAAATATTTTGTACATGATTTTCTATGAATAAGTTAAACACTTAAGTACTTTTTTATAAACGTTAATATAAAAAAAAATCAATTGTTAATTTCCCAAGAGTTGAAGAAAATCAAGAAAACGAAATTAAAATACTTTGGGGATTTAAACATTTCCATGAATAATTTTCAAAAGGTTTTTTTTTAAAATTTCCGGGTCTTTGTTTTTCCCCAAGCATATTCGGTTTTTTTTTTATTCAATACTTTAAAAATTAAAGGATTTATTGTACAAATAATTTTTCAAAGTTTTAGAATTCAAAATCTCAGTATAAAGAAAAATTTTTTTCAAACATTCGTACAATTACTGAAGCGTGACTTACACGGCCCAAATTTATAAAGTTGCACACAAAAGAAAAAAAAATCATATTTTGGTAGTCGTTGATAAGAAAATGAAAAATGTATTGCAAATATAAATTTTCATATTAAAATGTTTCTCCATTTACTTTAATAAAAAAAAAAAAAGTTTTTTTTTTGAAATTCCAAGGGAAAAGACGAAATTTTCAGAATTACAAAAGTACAATATTACTTATATATTTTAAACTTTTATTTATTCGACGAACTTGAAGTAAAACTAGTGAAAAAAAAAAATTTTTTTCACTATAAAAGTTTAATTAAAAAAAATTTTTTAAAGTATTTTAATTTAAAGAAACTGGCAGCAGAAAATTTCATTAAAAGGTCATGTTTAGAAGATTTATGTATTCTGAAGCATATATGTAAGTATTTTGCTTACGTATGAATATCGTATGAAGAGATACTTTAAAGGACAGTTTTGAATTGAATACAAAAACGTATTTTAGACATTATTAGTAAAATTAAAAAATTTTTGTGTATTTAGCTGTAGAATATTCTAAGATGACTACTGTAACTGTAATGAAACCTTTTCCCAAATTTGGGAGAATGCCATTTTTGGGATAGAATGTATAAATAATCTCTGTTATAAGTGTCATGTTCTTTTTTTTTCCCTTTTTTATCCCGTGAAAATAAATCAATTTCTCATGGACAAAAAATTATGCACCAAGAAATAATTGCAGGATTGAAGAAACACGGTAAAGGGTTTTAAGTGGGGGGATATGCAAATGATTAGAAATGAAGTAGTATACTAAAACCGGTAGGGTTTTTAAACGTCCTCCGTGGAGTATAAAACAGAACCAATGCGTTTTGAGTGTGCTGAATCGTTTACAAAGAATAGCTCGGGAATGCATTACGCCTTTTCAAAACAAATGAGCAGTTGTCCAGTTTGAGACGAAAAATTTAGGGCATGGTGGAGCTGGGGAAGCGTTGAGTGGGCTCGTCAATTAGGAACTCTGTTGTGTTGTGGGGGAGGTTTTGGGGAACCATACCCGAGAAATTCTTTTTAAGAAGAACATGCAAAGGCCCCCCTGACAAACCATTCATTTAGTGCCCCCATATCGAAAGAAATGCACGTGTAAAGCCAACTGTTTCATGGGCCCCCAAATCCAGGCACAGGTAGCACCTTAAATAGGGAGCCCCTTTTTCTCCCTACGAAAGGGGCCTGGCTGAAGGAATTTTGGGGCGGGTGCCCTTAATTGGGGATTGACGCCCACCACTTTCAATACAGGTCCCTCCAAAAATTTATTCTGGAACCATGACAACCCAGCGATACCAAATCCGAACCACATGGGTTTCCCCATGAACGGCTTCAAGGAATCATTTTTTTAAAAAAGACAATGCTAGGCCTCACAGGAAAAGGTCACAAGATTTGCCGAATGTTACTACCCCTTCCTTTTTCCCGTTTGATTCTCAGATTTGTTACAATCGAGCACATAGGGGAAATTTTGGGGCGACGTGCTTGGCATCCCACTGTTTTTAACGAACTAGGGCAAGGTTACAGCAAATATGGAAAAAAATTTTCCCAAAACATACAGAACATGCCTCAATGCCATCGTATCGCAGCGGCTTGCCTAGAGGGGTTCAACGGGGTTTTTTGATTATCTAATCATTTACCAACAAAATAATCGTTGTATGTAAAAATTTTGTTTCATTTTGACGACCCCTGGTGCGCTAAATTTTTTTGCCATGAGTGTTTTGCAGATGATCAAACCCAAAGCCACATAAAACACAACAAAACCATTTTTGTAAAGTAACTTAAGACTTAGATGCAAAGATCAATTTTTTATTCGTTATCCTGTTTTTGATAAAAAAAAGGGGTTGCAATGGATATTATTTTCCAAAAACCCCTTTTTAAATTTTTTAAAAAGGGTATGTTTTTTAAAGTATGATGGTTTATAGAATGATATTTTATAAACAGTAGTAAAACAGTTACAAAAGGTTGTATAAACCTAATAAGCATAAAAAAATAAAATTTTTTTATAGTAGTATTAAATTATTTTCATTACATCATTCAGAATTTTATAGTGCTAACCTTCCAAAATTAAAACAATGAAAAAGAATACATATCATTTTAAAAATATTGGATAAATAAAAAAATCTGAGCGGAAATAATGCAATGAAGCCCATTCTACTTTTTGGGAAAAGAAGATTTTATTATTTTATGGTCCAAAACGGATAAAAATAGCATGGCACACTTTTTGTACTGAAAAAAAGAAATTTGACAAATTTGGAGGTATGGGGGAAAAAACCCCGAATGCTGGTAATGCAGATCTAGCATTTGCAAATCGTTTTCCCATGTTTTGGATTGGTAAAAAAATATTTCCATAGGGGGGAAAAAAGCAGGGAGAAATGTTTGTGTGTGCTTTAAAATTTCCCCCCCCCTTTTTAAACATTTATATTGTTTTAAAAAAAAGATGGGAATAAAATTATTTTAGGGGACTACTCAATGTTATCAAATGGCGAAGTCTTGAAAGTTCCTTAAATATAACGTTTAAATTTAATTAATAAAAAATTTAAACATTTTGTTTTTGGTATTTCATAAATTTGCAAAACGTTTCACGATAATTTACTTAAAAAAAAGTCAGCAAAAGTTATTGTGTTGTGTGAGAGGGTAGGTAATATCTATATTTCTTTTATTCAGTACGTTGTAAACCATAGGGGGGAATTTTCCCCGTTTTACCCAAATTGGAACGATACTGGTTTCATCTTCTTTTGTAATTGCACACCCCCTAATAAAATTTTTAAACCTTTTAGAACAATGAGTAAAAAAATTTAGTTTACATTACTCCCAAAAGTTATTTGACGGAATTAGATATGATTCTTGGCACCACCGTATAGAGAAGCTAAAAATCTTTTTTTTAAATTTAAATTTCTATGTTGGGTGTGGAAATTTAAAGCAGGTAATTGTTCTTCAAACTTTCACCCATCCAAAAATGAATTTTTTCCTCTCATTTATGGGGAGTATGGTTCAAAGTTTCCCCCAAAAGGAACTTTAATCACGACGAATAATTTTTCTGTTTCTTTGATTTTTTTATTAAACGGCTTTGAGGCAACAGTAGGCTTTCTTTTAATCCATAATTTTTTAATCGAAACATGAGGATGATTACTTTTCTGGTCATTCCCTCTCTGAACTTTAACACTCTACTAAGTTTCACTTCGAGTTCTTTAGGTTTAATATACATCAACCCAAGCTATTCTTAAGTACCCCTATGTTTTTTAAACCAGGGTTTCACACCCTTTTAAAATTTTTCGACCCAATTTTTTAAACATTATTTTCATCGCCCCGTTCCCCCTACTTTTTAAAAATATATTGAATTCAATAATGACATTTTGACGATAAAAACCCAGTACAACCTTAATTGTAAACTGTACAAATTAACAAGATAAATATTAAATTTTTTATTTCTAATTTTGAAATTTTAAAATATATAAGTAAATTCTTTTAAACATTCTTTTTTTCCCCTTCTACATTTATAATTTTAATCCGTGTGAATGCGTATTTTATTTTTATAATGTTTGAATGTATTTTGGTTTGATTCCTTTTAGTCAATTAATAATTTTTAATAATATTTAATTTTCTACTTTTTGATAAGCTTGTGCCTCCCAGTTAGTATTATTATACAGCAATTGGGGGCGTGCCCCACAGTTTGAGAATAGCTGTTTTAAGGTATCGGACTACGTTCGGAATCCTGATTTTAAAAAAGCGCATAAATGGATAATTTTCGTGATATTTAGTGTCACTTAGATTAGAATACATGCATAAAACTGTTTTAAAGACATTTTGACAAAAAAGTTATTTACATACAATATTTCGGCAAAAAATTAACTTACAATAACCTTTTTTCAAAAAATGTTCTTCTTTTGTGAAAAATGCTTCTATTATAATAATATTTTGCTTGTATATAGTTCAGACCTCTGTACAGAGACTCAACTATGATTGTTGAAAAATTAGCCTTATTTTCAGAGATACAATCAATTGAGAGAAATAACTATCAGCGTTTTTTTTTTGTTAACATTTCTCCCCTCTGTTTTCGTAAAACATGGATGAACCCACTTCTAAGTTATATATTTCAAAAATTTTAGTTGAGCCTCTGTACAGAGATTTGAGCTATATACAGGCAAAATATTATTGTAATGGAAGCATTTTTCAGAAAAGGAGAATGTTTTGAAAATACTTCATTCTATGTTTATTTTTTGTCAAAATATTTTACTTAAATAATTTTTTACTATAATACTATTCTTAAAACAATTTTATATACATTTGATAATCCAAGTGACACTAAATATCATAAATATTATCCTTTTACACGCTTTTGAAAAATTAGGGTTTCGAACGTAGTCGGATATATTAAGCACATAATTTTACAATAAAAATCTAGAAACACGAATATGCGGCCACATGCATAGGACTACTGTGACCATGGAAATAGATTTCAGGACAATACTTAACCATACTTACTTCTAAATTACATGCATTATATATAGTTTCAATGCATAAATATACATACAATCTGCACAGAATTGTTGGGAAAATTTTAAAAATAATAAGAATTAAAATAAGTAAGAAATTTATTTAATTTCTTACTTATTGAATTTTGTTATATTATTTTCGTTAAAGGCATGTAATTCTTTTTGTTATACTTTATGCTATCTGAAACTGTCAGTCAGGAAAATAAATGTATTAACCTTCAAAGAAAGGGGAAAACTCATATTTCGATTTGTTTTAGAATAATGAATTAAACCACCAAACAATCTTTTGGTCGTAAAATTGTTGTTTCTTATTTTCACCCTCATAGCGTAATAAAAATGTGATCAGCAAGACTTAGTAAGTAAATTTTTCTCTTTTTCCATTCTTTCGGAACGTGAGTTTTACTCTTGGGAGTTTCGCTAAAAATGTGTCATGGGTAATGGTTTCCGAGTCAATGTAGGAAGTTTGAAGCTAGTATTTTCTTTCTTTTCCTTTTTTTACTCTTTATACGCACACAAGGTTATGTTTTCGGTTGTAAAGGAGAATGTTCAAGCTTTCAGTCGCAAAATCTGGTAGTTTTCGTAAGATCATAAATATAATCGTGTGATTTTCGGCTGTTGTTGGAATATATTTTCCTCAAACTTTTCTCTTCGCTTTTTATGTATAATCATTTAAACATGCTGGAAATTACGCGTTGAAAATCCATTACATGAATGAAGATATTTACTTTTATGGCAAAACTTTTTATTCAAGGACACGTGCATTACTTTCATAAATATAAATGCATGTGTTCAAAAAATAAAGGTTTTTTGGTTATAAATACAGTCTGACTTCCATTTAATTTAAATCTTTAAATCCCGAAAAAAGGTTCGCTGTACGGACATTTTGTTAAATGAAATTATAAATAATAATCACATACAATTCTTTTGGTTCATGGAAGAAGTTCGTAAAATAGAGAAATTCTCAAAATGTAGGTCTTATTGTATTTTAATTTGAAAACTTACACCCTAGTTTAGTTTTAGGTTATATGAACTTAGGGCCTTGTTAAAGTAGTTTTCAAGTAAGGTAGTTTAGTAGTAATTTTACCTTGATTAATTATTAAAAAAATTATTTATATGGAAATATTTTCATTTTGTATCTCAAACCTAATTGTATCAAAGCAAAAGCGAAACAATCGATAACAAATGTTTCGAAATATTGTTTACGTTTCTTCACTTTTTATTTTTCATTTCAATATAATTATATCTGCTGGTTTTAATAAGAAATGAGAAAATTAATTGACTGCGATTTAAACTTTCTCTAATCAACATCATGGAATATTATATCGAATGGAAAAGAAAAATATCTTAAGCGCTGTGACTATCAAAAGTAAAATGAGCCTTATTGAGCCTTCAAAATATCATGCTACAGAATTAAAAATAATAAAAACCAAGTCTGTAAAACAAGTTATAATTTATTGTTTATTTATTATTGTTGCATTGACAGGTCACAATAGGTTTATTAATTATTGCTTTCTAAATTATGCACACGTACTTAAAAAGGTTGCTTCATTTGCAAGATATAATTGAACCACAAAAGAACCCGCAGGATTAATTTCCATCCTGTATTGTTAATATTCATTTGTCATGATAAAGTGATTTATTGATTGTTAATTAACGTCACGTAATGAAACAATATTAGACAGTTAGCAAAAAACTCGTATTTTTGAACCCCGTTTCACTAAAAGGGAAGACACCTGAACTTGCACCCCACTGGCCTGAATTCTACTGCATTCTACAGAGAGAATTTTATGAACCGAATCTAACGTCTCTATGCGTCGACTTATCATGCAGTTTTTCGCCAAATCTTAAAGAGAATCAAGATATTGTTACGAATTTTGTGTAAATAGTGTATAAAATTTGTATTTGGATGTTTAATGCATTTATTTTACTCTCTGTTATGTTTATTTCATGTTAAAATTGTACCATTCACAAGCAATGCCGCCCCTTACGCTATAAAGGCGATTGAATAAGAACTTGGCGAAATACTGGCGATAGAATCAAGTTGGTATCATTTTTGGCGACTAAGTTGGCGACCAATTTGGCGACGTTGGCGACCATGTTGGTGAGTTCGGAACCCTCTGGAATCTTCTAGAAAGTAGTAGATCTCTCCACTAGTGTCACGTTCAATGACACGAGCTGTTATATTTCTGGAAGTTTCTGTCGCGCCTATAAAAAGATGCTCGCCTGAATGGTGAGGAGTCTGGATTAAACCAGCGAATAGTGAGGATTGTTTTGACTAGCGATTAGCTCGGCTGTGCTTGTGAATAATCTTTATTCTACGTATTTTTAAATCATTGTATATTGTGTTTTGATTGCTGTTGAAGGTGTGAAGACCATTTGGACATTTACTCTGTGAATATCGCTGCTGAATCCTGTATTTAAAGGATTGAATTTTTGATAATAAATTCGCATCGCTCTTAAAGAATTGTTTATTTTCTTTGAGATTGTTTTGCATAAAATCCCCGAACCCTCGGATCTACGTAACAATATGAATGCCTGACTCGACAGAAATAGTACCTGCCATTAGTTCGAGGCCACAGACTTTGGTAGTAAAATGTAGGCAATAACTAATTATTCTTGCATGATGCAAAATTCTGAAGACAAATATATGTGCTGGCATATTAAACTAAATTGTTATTGATCAGTAGTACGTCCTGAATATATTATATTTATTACATTTATCCAACGCCCGTGCTTGGTTTCTTGACTATTTGATGCTGAGCCTCCCATTACCGACTGACAACGTCGTCAGCCGGGTATTCATTGAGTCCAGTGCATTGGAGCATGTGGTGGCCATTCATTCTGACATGTGCGTAGAGTAAGCTGGCTTCGTTAGCAGCCACGCCAAGTCAGTGGAGTTATACTCCCAAAAAGTTATGTCCGGTGGTTAGACGATAGCAGACAACATCTTATGTTCTCTCCAGGTGCCACGGGATTTGGCCCAGTTCTGAATGTAGAATAAGGGTAATTGAAGTTTATCTTGAAAAGACATGTCATGAGATAGCCCCAAAGTTATATATCCATAGACTCCCGTCATTTTTCTTTCGGCAGAAGTAGTTCAAGTAAAGTAATATATAGAGCATGTGTTGTGATTCAAAAATATCAAGTCCTTTAAAAGCAAGGCTTTAGATCGTTACACATTTACTTTCCTTGTCTAGAAAAATAGCAAACACTTCTATCAGACCGAATATTATAAATATTGTAATAAATACACAAATAAAATGATATTATATAAAAACCGGACATTATACGCTCAATGGTTAAGTAGATCTCAGAGTTTTAATGACTTTCTAAATCACCCAGGCAATAAAAGAAAACACACCTACTGATAAGGAAACTAAAGATGGCTTACTTCACTCTAATTTCCTACAAAAAGGTTAAGTTCGCAATCTCAAAAATAATCGGAATATTTTTTTAAACATATGCATTTCATTCTCCTGGTCAAATAATCAATATGGATTAAAATCATAGATTTATTTACTTGCACAACATAACCTTTAAAATCACACGCAGAATAATATTGCTAATTCATAAGTAAAGTTGGTAAGTCTTTGCTCAAATAAGTTGTATCTTGAATTTTCTTTATCATATTATCATTTATTTCATCCCCTAAATTGCATAAAATATGGTAAAAGATTAAAACATTAAATTGATTTAAATTCTTTTCATTTTTTAAGAGTTAACTTCATGCATTTTTTTTAATTATTCAAATCCAAATTATTCATTTAAAAAAAATGCAAATTTTGTGCTGCAGTTTAGTGAATGTGGAATAAATTTTTCTTTTCTTTGAAATCTGTGCATTTTGACTTTAATTAAGCATATGTTTAATCAGTTTTGAGATATAATTAGTTTCAAAGACACTTATTAATAAAAATTTAATTTGAATACAATCATTTTTTTTATTCCTTATAATTTATTGAATCCTTCCTGAACTATAAGAATGAGAAGTTGCATTAAATTATCAGTAATTCATTTTTACAAAGTTAATACATAATTTAAATTCTTAGAAACAATATAGGCACATTTAAAACTCTCATAAATATTAAGTAAAATCTTCAGCACTATTATAACATTGTTACCGGTGAGAAAATTTTAATGTGCAGTGAATTTTAATTTCGATAGCAATATTAAATTTATTTGTCCGCTAGAAGCAATTCCTTTGATTCAGTTAAATTTGTGTGTCTTTAATCAGAAATACGTATGATTTTTATGTACAAAAGTAATTGTAAAATTGTGTTAAGGATTAAAATTTATAAACTATGCAACATATTAAAAAATTAATTATTAATTTTTATTATTTTCCATTTCACCCAAATCATTGAAATAAACTTTATACGAGTGCCATAATTATTAAAAGTGAAAGGTTAAGAGTTCTCAATCTATTTATTTTGAATTTATTTCAATTTAACAGTAAAATAAATATAATATCCTATTTGTATCACAAATGTTCCTTGAAATTCTCTGAAATAATTACATTTTTATTCCTTAAGAAATTCAAAATTCCGAATCCAAATTTCAAATAATTAAAGCATTTTTTAAAAATTTTAGTTGTTCTTAAATATATTAAATACAGATATTTGAATAGAAATTTATTGATGAGACCACTTCTGTGTGCGTGATTGCTTGATACTATTACTACTTATAATAAAAACCTATAATTATCTACCACATTATTATTACCTACTATTTATTATAACTTACCATCATTATCGCCTATTTTTAACGACCATTTATATATATATTTTTTATTTTTACTTAACATTATTATTTCATTATTACTTAACATTTTTCACATTCTTAGTTAAATAAAATTACCTTTTCAAAAGACCTACTATATTTGTTATGATTTTACAAATTCATATTCATTATTAAGCTTTTTCTTCATTTTCCTGAGAATGAATAATCTTAAAAAATTATATTATATAGCATGAAATTATTAGCATATATTTTATCATTTATTTTTTTCATTAATTTTACTCAGATAGATAAATAATTATCATTAGAAATTAAATGAATTTATGTGAATTTATGTGAATTCCGTAATAAAATTTTTTCTTATTCTTTTATTTTGTTATTCTTCATCAAAAATATATTTAAGCAGAAAAAAATGTCAACTTTAATTTGAATAAAAAAATTATACTACACTATACTGTATATTTTTAAAAAGTGGTACTCCTTCAATGCACAAAATGACAAAACGTATTAATCCATCAACAATTTAACCTTAAAATGGCTTAAATATGGCGAGGAAAAATAAAACTATTTCCCTGCCCTGACTTTATAATAGTTAGTTTCTAGAAAAACAATAATTTTTTACTGTCTTTTCTATCGAATTAATTTTCTAAAGATTTGAAAAACTCTTTATGAATGGAAACTGCTTTTTAAGCAAAATAAACGTTTTATCACAATTTGTTTTGAATTTTAGAAAAAAAAAAAAAAGATTCTGCTTCTTCAATTCTAAATAATTTCAAAAATATATTTTTGTAATAGCTGTACAAGATACATTTTTTTAAAAAAAATTGTCTATACTTCCAGCTATGCCAACGGTGTCTTACAGCTTACTCTCAAATTTTTATGAGAATTGCCGAAGAGAAAGATCTTCTATAACTTAGGAGACGACAAGCTTCTTGATGAAATCGTTCTTCAGGTTAATAAATTTTAGCACTACCGTCTTTACCTTTTGCCAATGATTAACACTACCATGTGTGAGTAGTCGGACCATGGCAAAAAATAACTATAAGCTGTGAGCATATTTGTGGTTCAAAAAATAAATTCCGCACCCAGTTTACTTGAAAATAAGAAAGTTTGGTCAAGTGGCTTGCGTTCATAGCTTTACGATAGACTTCACGGTATAAAGAAAGCACGACACTTTAAAGTTCACTACATATTCCCTTTGAAAAATTAACAAATAATTTCAAATATGACTATTAGGCATGTTGATGACCATAAATATAAAAAAAAAATTATATTTTTTTTTAATTTCGAACAATTACGGTTTCATGGTGAAACCAGCGAACAGTAACGGTCCATTTTTCTTATTCAAACTAACCAATTCATAATATTATTCATATAAAAAATCTATTATCTTACGGCCATAAAACTTTTATATTTTAAAGAAATTAATTGAGAAAAAATAGTTTTAAAAGTTTTAAATTATGTTTGTAACATTTTTCTGCACTTTTATAATTTTAATACAAATTCGGATATAAAATTACAAATATTTTACATTACATGTTAAAAATAATTTTCATTCTTTAATAAAAAATTGCTAGTACATATAAATTTTTCATCTATAAATATAAAGAGAGAATATTTAAATATATTATGTGTACACACATAATCGCATTTAAGCATTTGTAGCTGCAAAGTGAGGCAAAATTTTTAGAGTGCGGACAAATACAGTTATTTTTAAAAAATACTCACTATAATTTTAAAGTAAATAAATATCTTACTAAGACATACAATAAACAAATAGTGCTTCAGAATGTCAGCTGCTGAAAGAATACTTTTGAGGGGGTGCGTAAAATGAATCTCTGCTCAGGGGTAGCATTCATACTAAATACGGGCCTGGGTACACATACATTCACACTTACCGTTATTGCATATATTAATATGGTGTATGTGTAATTTTTGAAAAAAATTTT
>BMAV01004849.1:5800-49958 GCA_019973955.1 Trichonephila inaurata madagascariensis
TTTTTATATTAAGAATTATTTCTTACATTTTAGTTCGATTAACCATTAAAGCGTGCTTTTTTTTTAGTTTTTTGAACTATCATTGATGAATTAATCTTAAATGTGTATCACTTTTTAGTATGTGGAATACCCATTGGCCTTCTATCAATGCTTCGATACGGCCTGGTTTTCAAAATGTAGAATCAGTCAACTGAAGGAAATCGGGTTGAGTTGAGTTGAGTTGAGTTTGGTGTTTTATGGCGCAAGAGCCAGTTTTGGCTGTACTGCGCCAAACATTCATAGGTCTGTGGTCTGGACGGGAAAAGAAGAAAAGAAGAAATTGGATGACAAGATAGAGGGTCGAAAATAGAAAAGATCACTAGGGTACCTCGGGATTGTGACACCCGTACCCACCTTAAGAAGATGAGCCCCCTGAGAGGGGAAAGGAAATCGGGAAGAGCTAAGTTTGAAATATTTCACGCGGTAGAAGGTGTGTAAAGTCAAAAACATTTTTCACTAAAAAGAGCTTAATATTCTCTTTGAAACTTGCATCAGCATTAGACATTAAAGTGTGAATCGAAGAGTTCGAGAGAAATGATTATATTTTTAATCCGGTGACCTCTGAATCAATTCTCGCCTGTTTTGGTAAAATGAAGCAATGAATGTTTCCTTCCACAAATCCGACAAGAGAATTTTATGCCTAAATTTAGCAATCAGAACATAAATTATCTTTTTTTCACACACTCGCGTTTTTTTTTTTTTTTTTAATTTCCATTTTTAGAAAAACTAGACAGTTGTTTATATTATGGTAAGAAACTGCTGACACACCCTTCCCTTTTTGACATAAGGAACATTTTTTGTTTGTTTGTTGTATCTGTATTAGCCATGAACCTTTTTTGCTTCAAGATTGTACCTTAAGATATCCGACTACGTTCGGAACCATGATTTTAAAAAAGCGCATGAATGCATAATTTTCATGATATTTAGTGTCACTTAGATTAGAATACATGCATAAAATTGTTTTAAGGACATTTTGACAAAAAAAAATTATTTAAATACAATATTTTGGCAAAAAATGAACCTAGAATAATTTTTTTCCACAAATGTTCTCCTTTTGTGAAAACTGCTTCTATTATAATAATTTGCCTGTATATAGCTCAGACCTCTGTACAGAGGCTCAACTAGAATTCTTGAAATATATAACTTAGAAGTGGGTATATCCATATTTTACGACAACAGAGGGGAGCAATTTTAAGAAAAAATTGCCAATAATTATTTAAATTGGCGGTAACTCTGAAAATAATGTGAATTTTTCAAAACTTCTAGTTTCATACATGTATTCTAATCTAATTGACACTAAATATCATGACAAATTATCCATTTATGCGCTTTTTTAAAATCACGATTCCCGTACGTAGCCGGATACCTTAACCTTTTAATCGCTAAATCTGGAAATGGTATATGAAATTAGTCGCCAAATCTGGAAATCGTTTTTCCTGATAATCCTCTCTCTAATTAGGACAATGGAAAAAAATTATGAAATTATTGTATTCTCATCGGTCCTTGACAAGTGTGTAAAATTTCGAATTAATCTGACCTTTTAAAGTGGGTAAAATTCGAGTTCAAAGATTCCCCGTTACATACAAGTAAAGCTTATAAAAGCGTGTTAAAAATAAAAAAATAAAAAAATAAACGAACAGATGTGATCATGGAAAAAATCATACTTCTATATAGATCGGAAGACTGTTTATTTAAAAGAAGTGACACATACCTAATGAACTTAAAAGTTGTTCTATAGAAGTATACTACATTTTTTTTCAAAAGTCTGGGATAATACCTCGAATAAATTATTTAAAAACACAAGATCATTTCACACATACATTTCAGGTTCCTTCGTAAAAAAAAAGGGGAGGGTGCACTCTAAACAGCGAATATACCTAAAAATTAAAAAATACCTTGAAGGTATGGGTGCGCGTTATACGCCGAATTTTATGGAATCATGATTATAGGATAAAGAGAAGTCGAGAAAATAAAAGATTCCAATTCAAATATCTTCCTCAACATTTTAAATTAAGATATCTAGTGATAAGGAGTGGCTACTGTAGTCTAGGGGTTATAATCCAGACCTCGTGGCCGGGTTGTCATGAGTTCGAGCCTATTGCCTTGAAGACTCACTGTATAGAGGGGGTGATAATTAAGAGAGAGAGGGACGAGCTCAGGTGTCGTTCTTGTCTCTTCGCCAACGAGTGTCTGAAAATTACGAAGTCCGTTGCCAACAGCCCTCGTGTTGCTTTATAGTGTGACGTAAATTAAACTCCATCATTTTAATGTGCCTCAAAATTCCGAGCCCTTGAAATGTATTTTTTTTTAATTACGAAAAAACTCTTTTTTTAAAAAAAATTTTTACGTGACTTTAATAATTAATGAATCATTTCTTAATTATACTAATTTAGAGAATGGAAGAAGAAAGGATTTTTAAGTTAAAATATGCTAAAAGCGAAATGTTAAGAGTAATGCTATTGTAAATGTTAAAGATGAGAAAAAAATTGAAGCTCTTAGATATTGATTTGCAGTTTTTAAAATGAAAAAAAAAATGCAGATCGAAAGGATATACATATATATAATTCAATTTATTTAAATTTTTTTTTCTACATATTCTGTGATCAGATGTTTACTGTATTTTTTTTTACACTGTGGTTTAATCAGTTCTTTCGTGAGTCAGTTTAAATAAGCATGATAGCCCCATTCTTATTGCATATTTAAATTATTAAAAGCAATTCAATAACATTATCCGAATATTTTCTAAGTATTGTCTAATTTATATTTAATTTTCTATTTGAAAGGTTTAATTATTGTTAGAATAAATAAGAAAAAAGAAGTGTTTAAAACAAACCACGATAAGAATTCAAATATTTCTAATCATAAAAAAGACATTTGGAAAAATATCGGCTTTACTGGGTAAGTATTGATAACTATATTAACTTTATAAGTAATCATTCGTCCTCTTCTTTAATTGCTTACCTAATGATGAAAAAGAGGAACAAAAAACAATTATTTTATCACGTGACGTTTGACAGAAATGAAAAGAAAAGTTACAGCATAAATATCTCTGAAAAATAAAGCTTAACATCAATACGATTTTAATATATTAGAATGATAAAATCTTATACTATATAGCTATTTTTAATGAGCTTATCTTGAATCTCGTCCACAATAAATCAAGGCTATAAATCATATTTGGTATTTTTTGGCCTATATAATTTACAAGAGTTGAAAAAAAAAATTAGCTTTATAAAGTTTACTAAATTTTGCGTGACAATAACAGCATTCTCACATTTTTTGCAATAAGTGTTTTCTATGAAAAGAAGTTCGAAGATTCAATTAAAGATGTAGGCGTAAAAATAATTTATATGTAGATTAAATACCGGTTGATTCAAAAATAGTGTGACCAACTTCAGAGTATCATAATTTTTTTTTCGAATTAAGTTATTTACATGAAATTTTCAATGTAGTTTCCTTTGGCACAGTACATAGGGCTGCGGTAGCCCAGTGGTTAAGGTATCGGATCATGGCAGGCATGTCATAAGTTCGAGACCAGTGCCACTAAAGACCCATCGTGTAGGGGAGCGATGCACGTTAAATCTGTTGAGAGCTCAAACGTCCTCCCGTTGGTGTGGTGTAAGAGTTAGAGTAGTTAAGAGAGGGGGTGCCAGCTCAGATGTCATCCTCGTCACTTGACCATGGTTCAAAATGACGAGATCCGTCGCCAAAAGCCCTCATGTAGCCGAACAGTGCGACGTTAGTATTCACTCACTCATTCACTTGGCATAGTACATTGTGCGTAAACGTTTTCGCCAAGCCAAAGCTTTTTGTTCATTTTTGGAGGTATTTCTACAGCTTCCTCTTTGATTGCTTTTTGAAGCCCTTGTTCTTCATTTAAGTCTGTTTAATTAATTTTTAAGTATCCCCATAAAAAAATCGCAATGAACACATTCAGAAGATGATGGTAGCCATTTCACAGGAAACAGAAAAATTTATTTTTTAATCTTTCAGCCATTTTATAGTTGATTTTTCTGTGTGACTTGGTGTAGAATCTTGGTGCAAAGCAAAGTTTTCTTGAGGGTAAGGACGCTTACTTTTTTTGATCAAGCGTTTCAAAACTTTTTTATGATATAGAAATTAGCATCAATTTTAGTCTTTAGTTCTACAAAAAATGGTTTTGCTAAGCCTTGAGAGGACATTCTCCCATCCATACCATAACACCTGACGGCCAACTTGCATTTTGCAAAACAGCTGCTTCTTTTAAGCTATTTTGCGTTAAATATATTGTCCCTTCGTTTTGCCAATTGTAAATGACAGATGAAACAGTGCTTATCCGAAGTTATCCATGCTTTGTATCTACCTTTGCGTAATATTAAATACAGAGACCAAGAACTTTTTCTTCATTTTTCTACGGTCTTACAGACATTTGAAGACAGACTGGTTTATTCGCTTTTTTCCCGCCAATTTTCTTAATCTAACGACAAATTGTCGACTGCAATACCAATAGTTTCTTTTCTGAAGTTCTTTGAGGCAGAGAATTTTCCACAGCCATATGTCTTTTCAGCTTCTTTTTTTCTTTTTCCTAGGAATTCCTTTCGTTCACATTTTGTTCCTGGAGCTTTTGACTGCCAGCCTAATTTTATTTCTTTTCGAAATTTAGATAGTAATTCATTAGCAAAATGTATTTTCTGGTTTTTAAATGCTTTATTTATAACAGAATTTGAGCAAACATCCTTTAAAAGCTTTAAAATTTCGTTTTAGGGTTTGAGGGCTTAATTTCGAAGCTATAATTTATCCCCAATCATAAAAAATAATAGTTTGATTGGTAATTTAAATGTTTCCTTTTTTAAAATATAACTGGCAGAAAAGCGATAAAAATGTACCATTCATAGTTACATGCTTTTAAAATTGGTCACACTCATTTTGAATCAACCGGTATTGTAGAAAAATGTTGCAGGTATCAAATCGATACTTGACTGTCGAAATAGTTTTTCTCCATAAAAATAAAATGAATGTGAGGAGACAAGTGTATTTCTGCAGTCTTTACAAGTAACTATAAATACGATGTTGAAGCTAAAACCATCCATTTTATGCTAAAATGGGAAAATTCATTACTCTTATAGAAGCTAAATGGAATTGATATTGGAGGAATGACGTTGCGATCAATAGAGACGTTATAGTTATCAAAAATAAAGACCCAGACACTTTAAAACAAGTATTGGAAGTTCTAAAACAAAAAATTCAGCTATGCATTTAATCGAAAATAAAAAAAAGGAAAGTATTAAATTCTAAATCTGGTTACACTTAACGTTTAAACAGCCATCCACAACAATTGAGGAACATTACGTTGATCACGCATCTTTAATTGGAAGAAATAAATAGTATTTGAATAAAAATTATGCTTCAACAGCTTATATTGCACTTTTTGACTCTTTTTAAAACAAAAATTATTTTTATTCTTAAATTTTCAAAGATATTCATAAAACAACCCAAAACTGAGTCTGCTTATTTCGATATATGTATTAGAATAACTCTATCCTTCTTTAAAATTTTTTTAGAAGCTGATGATAAACTTTCTCGTATGCGTGTGCGTGTGTGTTACCGTTGAAGTGCAGAAATAATTTATTCTGCAGATTAACGATGGTGATCCGTTAAAGTACCGAAAATTGCTTCATTTCTTGAATTACATAGATAATCTGCACGTTTAATTAAAGGTAGTTGCTTAAGAGGAAATCTTTGCTGGTATAACAGCAACATTTTTGTATGCTAAAATTAACATTAAGTTATTTATTTATTTTTCGATATCAAACGAATCAAGTCTCAACATAAACAAACAATCAATTAATTAGTTGATAGAATAAAATACGTATCGATTAAAAATCTGAGCGCCAAGAATCAAAAGTTTTAAATTATTGTAATAATTAAGGAAATGAATTTTTGTAAGACATACGATAAAATTATACTTATTAGTAAGTGTAATTTTTATCATATTTTATTACAATCTAAGGACTTGAATAACTATGAATTACAAAGCACTTGGTTTTTTCCACATCTATTTGTGGTATGTTTAACTGTACGGTCACATTTTCTAACATCTTGATTTTACCAAAGGATTGCTTTACTACTGTTTAGCGTAAGTATGTTTCTCTAGCAAGGATATCTTCTTTCATTTAAAATATCTCTTTGCAAGCACTGAATTCAGAATTTGTATACAATTGTTTTAAATGGCCATTTTAGTGCCAGCTTTTTAATAGTAGTCCTCTTTTTTTAGTGATAACCGCAGCTGTAATCAAGCGAATATTAGTTTTTGCTCTGTCTACTTCAGGTATTTTAATTCTCACAGTGAGACCTTCATCAACACCTCTGTGCTTTGCTTTAGAAACTCTTAAAATTTTCTTTGCTTGCTTTTTAAATCCTTTATAGTCTTCAGCACGCTGAATTTCGTATCCATAATATTTTTACTGATGTTGCACAATACATTCTTACCATACCCTTGAACTTTAGGTTCCATTTCACCAGAAATTAATTGAACTAAAAAGGGAGGTCGAGGGAAAAAGAATAAAGAAAGGAAATGAGAGAGAAACAAACTTTAGAGCTTTAGCGATATGGAAGCCTTTAATATGCATGGCCGTGATAAAATGTGGAACACTCTTGATTCAGCTCGTTAACAGAGCAAATCAGTTAATCTGCACATTAACAGCTTTGAGCTTCGGCGATAACATATACACAGGGTGGGGCGCGGGAATTTCCTGTTTTGAATATGTTGCAGTGATGTTCATCGGGAGGCAAGTGGCGTGGGGACAGTTTCGATGGAAGGGGTGGAGTAGGATATTTGTGTTCCCACCCGTCTCAGTTTCAAACATGTTGTGGTCGAGGCAGCAGCTCACTTTTGCCGTGGAGGCATATTTCATTGACGGTCGGTCGGTAATTGCAGTGCAATGTGCCTTTCGTCGTCACTTCGATACTCCTCCACGAGGTCGTGTTCCTGATCGAAAATCAGTTTTAATGTGGATGGATGCCTACCGAAAAATGGGGAATGCATTTGTAAAGAAAGAAAAGAACCTTAGAAGACCATTAGAACCCCTGAAAATGAGGAAAAAATTCGTGTGTCGATTCAGACCGGTATGTGACAATGATCCAATAATTCTTCTTACCCGCAATTCTTCTGAAAACGTGTGGTTACAACAAGATAAGGCTTCTGCCCACTGCTCCAGGATTTCCATGGGTGTTTAAGAGCAGCCTTCCCCGAAAGACTGATCTCCCTGCGAGGAGACATAAACTGGCCTTCGCGCTCACCTGATTCATCTCCTCCTGATTACTTTCTGTGGGCATATCTCAAGTCTCTAGTTTACAAAGATCGCTCCAAGAACTTGAAAGACCTATGAAACAACATCCGAGCCGAAATTGACAATACCCCAGTCGATATGCTTGAAAAGGTGACTCAAATTTTTCGAAATGGACTGCATCAGTGTATTGATAATGGAGGGCAACATTTAACAAACATTGTGTTTAAAACTATGCCAATTCAAAGTTCCAATGTTGTCTGATAGGCGGTGAATAACAATAAAATCGAATGAAACATTTAGTGTGTTTTATTGCCTTTTCAAAACAGGGAGTTCCCACACCCCACCGTTAAAGCTCGAAAGCCCTTAATGAAGCCTGACGTGACACCTTCCGTACAAATGTTCCCCCGAGTCACACTTGAAGTAGCGTTCACACACACACGCACACACCACACCACGTCGCCCAACCGATATAGTGGTTAGCGATGCTGACTGCGGTGCCGTAGGGACTGGGTTCGAATCCCGGAGAAGGCATGGATGTTTGTAAATGTATAATGCCTTTGTTCAATGGGATACTCTAACCGTCGAGCCGCATGCCCTCTCGTGAGGTTGATGGAAGGGGAAGAGAAATGGGAGGCTCCAGACCCCCATTAGGGTGTTTTCCCTCAGAATTGGGGTGGAACCGAGCAAAATCGTACTGTCACCTGTATGGTGCTCAAAGCTAAGGCTGACGACAGGCGTAAAAATCTATCCCTTCGCCGCAATGAATTTTGTGGACCTTGATCTAATGTTACTGTCGATCAAGTAGCATAAGTAAGTAAAAGAAGGGAGGACAATTCAATTTCACACAGAGTTTTAACATTATGTAAAGAAGTATGTAACTTCATGTTTCAGAAAAAGCATAATTTTCTTTAGAAACATCATTTCTGAACTCATATCATAATCGTAAAGTTAAGAATGCTAGCTCTTATAGAAGATAAGTTTCTTCGCGAGTAACATATTTCCTATTTTTATCTACTCAAGTTATATTTAAGGTATCCGACTACGTTATGAACCGTGATTTTTCAAATGAGTACAAACGAATATTTTTTTCTAATATTTAGGTTCATTTAAATTAGAACACACGTATGAAACTGTTTTAAGAATATTATTGCAATTAAAAATCATTTAAATGCAATATTTAGGCAAAAAATGAACATAGAATTAATTATTTTCCAAATATTCTTCTGTATGAAAAATGCTTCTGTAATAATAATATTTTTCCTATACATAGCTCAGACCTCTGTACAGAGCCTGAACTAGGACTTTAAAATATATAAATTGGAAGTAGATTTATCGATATTTTAATACATCAGAGTGAAGAATTTTTTGCAGAAAAACACTGATAATTATTTCAATAGGTAGTAACTCTGAAATTAATGTGAATTTTTAAAAAATCGTAGTTCAGGTCCTCTGTAGAAGTCTTAGCTATATATAAGCACACACAAAATATTATTATTATAGAAGCATTTTTTATAAAAGGAGAAAGTTTTGAAAAAAAGGTAATTCTAAGTTCATTTTTTGCTAAAATATTGCATTTAATAATTTTTTTTATTGTAATAATATTCTTAAAACAATTTAATACGTGTATTCTAATCTAAGTGACATTAAATATATTAAATCAAATATTCGTTTGTACGTCTTTAAATCACGATTCCGGACGTATTCGGATACCTTAACAAGAATCTATGACACATAAAATAAGTAATGTTGTTCTTCAAATTAATTTTTTCTTCAAAACTATATGTAGTGTAGCTTTTTAAAAAACAATATATATATGTGTGTGTGTGTTTTAAAGTTATTAGATATAAGTATATTTTATATTTTTTAATGTAGAATTGCAATTTATATTTTTATAGTATATATCTTTAACCCCTTTTTAACACATATTTTAAGGAATTTTAAAATATACTCCTTAGAATGTGGAATATCATAAGAATTTTTTTTTGTAAAAATAAATTTTTCATATATTTTTATGAATCAAGTTCATATTTTAAATAATAAATATTTAAAAGATGTGATTGTTACTCTCCTATTGTATTCTTTTGCGACAGAGTTTTCCAATATAATTGACATTATATAACTTATTATATATTTTTAGTATATCAATGGATAGATTTTTTAACTCTCTCCTGTTTAAGTAAAGTAAAAGCTTTTACTTGGAAGAATAATCTTACTTTACTGTTCCGGAAGTATTGTAATCATGATAAATATGGATTCATAATCCTATTTTGAAAACAATAATATTGTATTGATATATATATATATATATATATATATCATTTGAATTGATATATATATATACACATGATAGTAATAATAATAATAAGTGATAATAATGTTCAAGTTTCCTATTTAGACGCTTTCGTTGGGGAAAAATATACCATTTATTCAGTTTTCCTCTTTCCTAAAGGTTTCATTTTATGATAAAGAACGAATATTTTGGCATATTCTCTAGAAAAACCCACATTTTACGAAAACTACCTGCCTCTTAAGATCAACGAACATCCCCACATTTGCGAGAGACATTAAATAGAAGACATTCTGTTCCACGCAAATTACCGCCACATTGGTCATAACTCGAAAGTATGGGTCCGCATAAGTAACAATACCTCGCACCAAAAATTCAAAACACCCCCTCTCGAACAGAACAAGAGGGTATATAAAAAATGCAAATTCCCCATTTCTTGCCAGTGCATAATAAAGCCATGAAGAGACTCTAAGAAATGTACCCTTTGCTCGAAGTCGCTGGGTGTAAAAACCGTGCCTGGTATTCTTAATACTATTCACCTTTTTTGTCATAATACGCGTTATTTTGTTCGTTCGCTCGCTTATGATCAGCTATAAGAGCCAACCCCTCAATAGAGGAACAATTGGGTTTCGATATCTATCCAAAATAATGAAAAATCCCTACGGGAAATCCCATAGGGAAATCCAAATTCATAGCGGAGCTCTCTCTACTTACTGACTTGATCATGAATAATGCATTGGCTTCCCTTGGCAACACCTGGGATCGCTTGGCGGCCTTTCAAACGACCGATTTGGCGACAGATACCCGATGGAACGGATGGCGTTTATTTGAATACGAGATAGGCTAGCTTATATATTTTATATTCTTTTACCGTTTTTAAGGTATATAAAGATAGGTATTTGGAATATTTTGTATACTATACGATCTCCAAAACATTTGTTATCAAACAGTTTATTTTATGTTGGTTGTTAGGCTGTTACACATTTACAGTTTGGTATTGGATTCTTTTATTACATTAATTTTTATTTGATTTAATTGTATTTTGTGATTGGATTTTAAAATCTTTCTCTAAGACCGTGGTAAGTATACTTACCACCAGTTATATTAATTTTTAAATGTCCATAGTAAGCTATTTTATTATGTTTCATTTGTGCTGTCATCCATTAATAAATAAAGAAAATTATAAACTCTTACTTTGTTACCCTTACATAGTAACAGGATTAAAAGCTTCCTCATTGATCTGGCAATTTCATGAAAAATAATATTGTAATTTGTCATCTCTGAATAAAAAAAAGCTTCATATAACATACAATTCTTTTTTGCAGTTTGTAGTATTTACAAAATATATTTTATAAATATAAAACAAAAAAGAAATAAAAACAATTTCCTACTTTTTAATAGGCCCCAATGGACAGCGGTAAATATACTTACTACAAAAAGGGGTGTTAAAAATCAAATTAATTTGATCTAATAAGCTAAACGAGTTTCTCTTCTTAAATCAATCTCAATTCCACAAATATTTTAATAGAAATAAATGGCCCGTGAAAGGGTTACGATAGATAAAAACAATCATGGAGTTGTAATGAATATATTGTATGAATTGCTAATTAAAAATTTCAGCATTAAGGAATGTGTATGTGTTCATGCGCGTGTGCGTGCGTGCATGTAGATTAAATCTCTATAGTTTATCTGTTATTCCTCACAATCAAATAAATGTAATTTTTGTGTGTATAACTTTTAGCCTATTAATTAAAAATTTGATAGATTCATTTACAATTTGATTTCTAGAATTTCTTTTTTGTTTGATGATTCTATGCATGGAATAACGTTTTTTGCGAGTAACTATTCATAATATAGCTGTTTTTAACTGTTTTTATTGCGTCCGATACAAAATAAATTGTAAAAATAAAAGTATATATCACTCGGTAATACATCAATTCCAGGCCCAGAATTAGGAGCTGAGTTGAGAGTTATAGTAACTGGACCATTGGTCGAGTGGTAGCGTATCGCACTTCTTCCACACCACAGGTCCGGGTTCTATTCCCAGGCTGGGCAAGGTCGACTCAACCTTTCATCCCTACTGCAGAGGGTCGATAAATGAGTACCAAGCTTGCTTGGGGACTTAAACACTGGGGGACTCTCATCAGACTGACCACCTGATTCGGGACATCTGCTCATGCACCTCAGCGCCCAATGATCACGTATACTAGGATGAGCACAGTAGGTCCTGGCCCTCATGGGCTGTTGAGCCGCTGAGTTTGAGAGTTATATTAAAATCTCACTATAAATCTTCACGAGTGCTATTGGTGACGGACCTCGTAATTTTGAATCCCGCTCTAATGACGAGGACGACACCTGAGCTGGCAATTTCCTCTCCTAACTTCCACACCAATGGGCGTATGTTTGATTTTTGACAAATTTAACGCGCAACAGCTTCCTCTACACGACGGGTCATCAGCGACACTAGGCTCGAACTTATGACACGTCAGCCATGAATCCGTGATTTGACCACCACGGCCATCCCCAAACTGAGAAGAATAATTCTAACAAAATATTAGAAAAAAATTGCCCAAAAATATTGAAATTTGTACAATTGTAACAATATTAAGAATTTTAAAATATTGGAAAATTCTAAATTTAAATTAGTTGCTTGTTTAAAAATGGTGTTTTTCCTTTGAAATGTATATTTCATATGTATCTTCAAATAAGGTACATATTAACATTTTCATATAAATATCAGGGTTTCGAACCAGAACTGAATCGAAAAACGGAAAAAAAACCCTGTTATTTTGGTCGGAACGAAAATCGAATATATATATCGGTTTATTTCATTTCGATATATCTTCAGTCATTTTGTTACTGTAACAAATTAATTAATGTCTTCTAATTTGACGTCAACCTCATAATTACACGTACATTCCTTCTCGATTTCCTGTTTCGTTCACTAGTACTTTTCTGTTTCAGTTTCACTCGAAACTTCTTGTAGAAGGCAGATTGAATTCAGTTGAATGAACTAGAGGATTTAAGATAAGAATATACGTATAGAGTAAAATTGTTCATTTGGAACTGAATCGAAAATGTTATTTTTGTAGGAACGAAAACCGGAACTGAACCGATATATTTTTTTAGTTGAACCGGAACGAAAAAAATTACAGTTCGAAACCTCGATAAATATATAATTAAAAAATGTTGTTAAAAAGGTACCGGGGCCCCTTAAAAAACAACCAGCTGTAAGACTGTAAAAGGATTTTTTTTTACTGAAGATGCAGTATCGTTAGCATTCCTTGTGTGTGGGGGCTGTTTACTATTACCTAAAGACTACATTATAACCTTTCAAAAAAGTCTAAGGAAAAGAAATGATCTTTATGCTAAATGTAAATGATGTTAAAACCTTTATATTAATTATCAAGGTATTGATATTATAAAAAGCTATAAAATTCCTCACGGATTTAGTTTTTATATAAGTTCTGTAGAACAGAGGTCACCAAAGTGGTGGTCCGCGATAAAATTTCGCTGGTCCCTAGAAAAATGTGGAGTATACGTACTCATCACGTTAAGTTATATTTTAAGATGCAATGAAACATAATTCCATACACAAGAATACGTGAAAAGTTTTAAAAACGCTACTTGATAGAACAACTCCACGGTAAATAAGTGGTAATGCTGTAGCTGCATTGTTATATGTTTATAATAGATCCATGTGTAGCGAAAATTCAGGATAATTTAAAGTATGCATCTAAAAGAAAGCCTCATCAACCTATCGTCCAACGAAACTCTCCAATTTAAATTTCATCCATCCTTATCAAGATCTCAGTTTTGACTTTCCATAAAAAGTGAATACCCTTTTAGTGAACAGGCGATGAAAATTCTGATTCCACATTCTCCAAAACTTATTTATGTGAAAGGGCCATTTCATCTGTTACAGCCATCAAAACTTGGTATCGATCTCAACTTTAAGAAAAAGCAGTTCTCCATCTGGCAATAACAACATTGGATCAAAATATCCAAAATCACATTTCAATTAAGCGGGAACATCCATCACACTAGGAATGTATAGTGCTAAAAGTTTGATATACCGTAAAATCCGGCGTATAACGCGCACCTATACTTTCAAGCTAAATTTTTCAATTTTTAGATATATTCGCCGTATAACGTGCACCCCCTTTTTAACGAAGAAATCTGAAGTATTAATATACATTGTTTTTATGTTTTGAAGTATTTAGTTCGAGGTATTATCCCAGACTTTTGAAAAAATAGTATACTTCTAAAATTACAACTGTTCTTGTTCATAAGGCAAGTCGTTTCTTTTAAATAAACAGTGTTTCGATACATCTAAAAGTAAATTTTTTTATACCCATCCTTTTTGTTGTTTTTAAAGCTATCGTTTTTATACCCAGCGTATAACGCGCACCCTTAATTTTCGATCTTATTTTTTGTGTTCAAAGTGCGCGTTATACGCCGGATTTTACGGTACTTAAACCATTTTTCAATTGTTTTGTTTATTAATAAATCTTTCATAATTTGATTACGATTAATAGTTCCATGTTATTAACTAGGTACATTTTACGTGTTCTTAGATGACAATTTTTTTTTACAAATATATTTAACACTTAAAAAATCCTATTAGTGGTCCGCGGAATTTAAATTATGAATTTACTGGTCCGTGATGTCAAAAAGTTTGGCGAACGCTGCTGTAGAACGTCCGAAGGTATTTCTACAGTCCTAAAAAGTGATTTAGGGGAGTCAAAAGCGAGAAATGCAAGAAAAAAATGTCAAATAGATTCCACTTCGAATATGCTGAACACATCTCAGGTGTCAGGGATGGTTGAAGAAGAGAGGTTGAGATTCTCGGGCACGATCTTTTTCACTTTACATAAAGTCGGGCCCGATTTTCCCGGTATTCAAATAGGGAAGGGATGCAGATGCGGGTCGTAACAACATCAGGCAACTGCGGGAACACTGATACGTGATCTACATGCTGTTGACACTAGGGTTGCCGGCCCAAGTGCTTAAGGCAGGGAAAAAAACTTTTAGTTTTCCCCCTCTCAGTGATGTACTAAGCCACTCTTAAAACAGATGCGATTAATTTTATATTAAGTTTTACAATTTGAGTATTTAATTTAATTTTTTCTATAATTGAGTTATGTTTGTAAAAGATTAATAATATTAATTATGTGTTGTTGAGCAAAACACATTTTGAGTTTTTCGGAGAAAAATTAAATTTCCTTTTCGCGCTTATTGTAATTAATTTTAAGTAATGTTGAACGAGTTGTTGAGATTTGCATGCCTGGTTCAAGAAAAATAAGTTTGGCTCGAAGTTCTAATCATCAGAACTGAGTGAGAGTGAATATTTACGTTGCACTGTTCAGCTACACGAGGGCTTTCGGCGAAGGACCCTGTAACCTTGGTCAAATGACAAGGACGACACCTGAGTTGGCACCCTCTCTCCAAACTACCCCACCAATGGGAGGACGTTTGAGCTCTCAGCAAATTTAACGTAGATCGCTCCCCTACTTGGAGTGTCTTCAATGGTACTGGGCTCTAAATGACACGCTTTATTGGTATCTAGTACAATGAGTTAAAAGAATAACTGTAAAGGTTGGTGGACATCAATTGTCTGGTTTTCTTTACATGTGAAAAATTTTCTCCCTGTTTTCGTTACGCTTTTGGTTTTTGTGTATATCCTCATTTATAATCGTATTGTCCTTTGCAAGATTTCCATTTCAACAGAGAAGATTTTCTCAAAAGTGTTCCATTTTGTTATTTGTTTCGAATTTCATATATGAATTCAATCTATATTCGTGTAATTTTTCATATATAAACAAGGTAATAATGCTTCATAAAGCCACACGCAATATAGACCAGGCAGCCGGCTGGGTGGCATGATTGGTTTGTCACTGGCCTTCTGCACCTAAGGTTGCGGGTTCGACCCCGGCCCAAGTCGGTGGATTTGCATGATGCAGAAAATCGAGAGTTCATATCGTATTATTATACGGTCTGAAAAAGATCCATATGTCTGATTGGCTTGAAGATCAAGACCTACTGTTCCCATATCAGTATACTTGACCTTGGACCCTGAGGTGCTTGAGCAGATGTTCCGATCAGAGGGTCAGTATAACGCGAAACCCCCAGTGTTAAGTTCCCATGCAAGCTTGGTACTCATTTATCGACCCACTAAAGGGATGAAAGGCTGAGGACCTTCCCTAGCCCGAGGTTTGAACCCCGGACCTGTGGTGTGGAAGTACGATGCACTAACACTTAGTCACTGGGCTTCAATATATATATGTAAGGATAATTAAATTAGATTAAAAATTAAATTCCCTATCTAGCAATTAACTTTTATTTTTTTCCTTACCTCTTCAAGTATCAAACTAATCACCCATTTATTTCTTCGGAACATATGGCCTAGCCAATAAATATGTCTAATTCCAGATCGTTATTTTTAATAGCCCTATATGTCAGCATTAACTTTTTCAAGTACACTCATAAAATCAGAGGTACTTCTCACATCTGGGTTTAAGTGGTAAAACACTTAGATTTCACTTTGGCGTTCTTTTTTCTCTGTGCCTCTTAGCGTCAGAATATGTCTAACTTTCGTCAAATAAAGATCCTTTTTAGAAACTAAGTCTGTTTCTGACTTCAAATCATGTCATATATATATATATATATATATATATATACACACACAGAGTGTGAACTAATAGTAGGAATTTGAAAAAGAGGTACAAGATAATAAAATAAAGCTTGTCTTAGTTTCTTTTTGTGTTGCTAGTGATAAGAAACCACTTAAGGTGTGTGTTTTTTAAAGTTAAATTTCTTCAAAATTTTGTAAAATTTGGTCTTGTTTCCCTTTAAGAAATTTAAAAATGATATTGAAGAATTAACACTGACTCAAACCGAAATAATTTTTTCGAAACTTTGAAAACATACTTTATACAGCAGGATGAAAAGGAAACAGTATTTTCTTCTCCGTATCATGACGAAAAAAAGCTATTTTGAGTCAGGAATCAACAAGATTGTCAAACATCTATTAATCAGTATTTTAAAATTCTCAATGAACTGGGGCATAATAATTCACTATTTAGTAGTTGAATAAAAAGTATGTAATTTCTAACTGTAGATATTTTTCGTGTAGTTGCTTATTTTATAATTTTCAAAGGATAACTGAGAAAAAAAAATTGTGTTTTTTGTACCCCGATACAACGAATAAACCCGAATTAACCCGGTACTTCAAGCGTGAAAAAAACAACCTTAATTTAACGCGCAGGGTATCTCATACCCAAGGGTGTTTACATTCTGTTTTTACCTTAAAATTTGTATAGAAATTTGAAAAGGGAAGAAAAGTAGGAAATAAAATATGCTTATTACACTTTTCACGCGTAAATTTAGTTTTACTGTTCTGTTTATAAGGACATTCAGTACATTGTTTATACACTAATTTAGTCTTCGTCGTGAGTCAGTGCGATTTTTTCACTGGATCTTAATTTATTGAAAAATTTTGTAGAAACATTGCTTGCTGGTTTTTACATTCTTCTATTAATTGAAATCTAAAACGTTTCAGAAATCAACTTCTGGTTCGATGTTTAGTAAGTGGTTTCTGACTATTTAACAAAATAATTTGAGCGTTTGTTGTCGTAACGTTCAACAACATAAAAATATTGTCATAGGCTAAGTAATAGATTTTCTAGCCACATTAAATATGATGTGGTCATTTTATCAAGCACGATAATTACTCGCTCAGTTAAATTATCTGGATAGATTTCAGTAGAGGAATCATATATATACTTGCTATTATACTCTTCATCATTCGATTCTTCCTCATCATCCCCGCAGAGACTTTTTTCATCCAAAAATACTGTTGTACTACACTATTAAATACTGTATCAATTAAATTACTTCTCACATTTCTTCATCATAACTATAATAATGCGCCAATGCATAAGAAAAATTTTAAAGCGTGCTCATGCATTAAGAACTGTAACGGCGATTCACGCGCAGGGTATGACATACCCGAAGAGGTGGTATCCAAAAATATACATTTAGAATTCGCCTGCAACCTAAAGCCCCTCAATGGATATGACCTTAAAGTCAGCTACACGAGGAACTATTCATTTTCCGAAAAAGGTTTAGATGGAGTCTTGAAAAAAGTTAAGGCAGTGGATATGACATACCCTTGATTCACGTTAGTGTTGTGAACAACTTGTCTTCCTGTACTGTAGTTAAGTACCGTCATTTTGGTGCCCCATTGTTAATCGAATGATTGTCCAATTGGTCTTCTCGTAGTTAAGTACCATCGTTTTGAACCCGATTGTCAATCGGGTGGGCCCAGGTTTGGTGTTGGGAAGTCGGCGATTTAACCAATTGGTCTCCCTTTAGTTAAATACTATCGTTTGGGAACCTAACTGTTAATCGGGTGTGCGCAAGTTTGCTGTTAGGAAGTTGATGTTTTGGTCGACTGGTCTCCTCGGAGTTAAGTATCATCATTTTGGCACCTGTTAATGGAGTGTGCACAAGTTTACTGTTCGGATGTCTGTGTTTGGACCTATTAGTCTCCTCGTAGCAAAATACCATCGTTTTGACTCCCAACTGTCAATCGGGTGTGCCCAGATTTGTTGTTGCGAAGTGTCGGTGATTTAACCAATTTGTCTCCTCGTAGATAAGTACCATCGTTTTGACATCTGATTGTCGATAAGGTGCGCACAAGTTTGCTTTTGGAAAGTCGGTGATTTAACCAATTGTGTGTAAAAAATTGTGTGTGTGTGACTAAATACTATCGTTTTGGTCCCCGACTGTTAATCGGGCGTGCACATGTTTGTGGTTGGGAAGTAAGAGTTTTGTCTGATTTGTCTATTTGTAGTTGATTGTGTATAACTTTAGAAGATGAAAAACGGGTAATCACAATTGCTTTACTGTATGCAATGAAAAAGTTCAGTTCGATTCGTATTTGAACAAAAAGTTCAATTTAACGTTGGAAACAAATAATAGAGTAGATTACCACTGTGAATATCTAGACTTAAAACCTACAATATCATATGGTTTTCCACATTTTATCAGCCCCCCTTCACTCTTAGGCTTGATTTATGGCGTTCGTGTGTGACACTATTCACCACGATGACCGCTCGACAACAAAATCTCAATCCTCTTTCCATTTGAAACAGATTTATAGTCATAATGCTTAGCTTAATGTTCCATCGTACCCCCCAATTGCAGGGAGAAAAAAAAATATCGTCGGTAAAAAAAAATCGAATGAGCGGAAAAAGTACATGACTTAACAGGTGTTCTTTCCTGCACTCTCCCCCCTTCCCTGCGGTGACACGTTAAAAAGATGTCTGGTTGCGACTTTACACACACAAACTCTCATATCACAAATCGATTGGCTGGGTATCGGAAAAACGATTTTTAGAGTTCTCGTTTGGCCCTAGTTCGAAAAAGATTTCTCGAGGCGCAATCACTCCCCTCCCCTCTTGTACACCCCTGTGTTGTGACTGAGGTTGCTATGGTTAAAGTGTCTCCCACGTAGAAGATTTATTTTCAGAGTTATTTTTTTTATTATTATCTTTGTTAAAGAAAGGATGTGTGAGACAATATTTGCACACCGAATTGTGAGAACAGATAGAACATATTAGAATAGACACACAATAAAAAAAGTGATAGTTTTTTGGAGCTTTCGTTTACACAGCTCAATTTTTATGTACACAGAATGTTGTGTGTATTGTAATTATAAATTACACTTGCAATACTCTACGTGGTTGCAAGACACTTTTTTTTGTCTCGTATTTGTAACGTCACTTTTTTTTTTCTTAGGAAATGTTTATTGATTTTGTCTTGCAGACAATTTCTTCTGTGAATTATTACAACATTTAGTAATAGATGTATAAACAGATAGTTTTCAAAATATCCATTATTATGTAAAATAAATCGTTTCAATTAGCATTTGGGTTTGAAAGTAACTGCAAAAAAATGGGGAAAAAAATCGAAAATTGGAGGATTTGTTTATAATTTCATTTTCCCAGAAAAACAAGTATTGAATTTTCGTTCGATTGATACATCTTGACGAAAATGACTTTGTATGGTAATTTCAAAGTATGTACACTTAGGATTGAAAAAATATTTGTTTTTTATATTCTAAATATTTTGCAAGATATTTTTTTTCACTAAATTATGAAATATTTAAATATCTGTTTTACTTGAGCGATCGTTTTCACACAACCAAATAGTGTTCTTTCAGCTAAGTGCATAATCAATAGTATATATTGCCTAGATTACAAAATAATTGTTAAGTTCATAGTGGTTAATATATAAATAGTTAATGCAAAATAATAAATGCGCTTATAGTTAAATATGTAACAATTATGTTCACAATTATTAATAACAGCAAAAAACAATTTGCAAAAGATTAATTTAATATTTAACTGTAAAAGAACTAGAATTTTGAATATTTGTATTGTTATGAGAGGTAAGAACAACTCCATTTGCTATTTTCGTAGGAAAATTAATAATTAAACATCAAATACTTGTTTTTCAATAAAATATTAAGTTAAATACCATGAAATATTATTTGAATTTGAATATATATGTTGAAAATTATTTTCTTTTATGAAAACTTTTTTAAATAATTTTTTATTCTGCCGTTGTATGAAAGATTTAATTTTTTTTCTCTTCAAGTAATTTAACGTAATTCGTCCCCCTCAGTACTACATGTCTTCAGGCTCGAAGTCATGACACGCCGGCCACGAGTCCGTTACCGTGACCGTGACCTCTAGACTACCGCGGTCACATGTAGGAGTAGAAGTTAAACACATAAAATGTATTAAATATTGCTCGTCTACTGAAAGTTAAGCAACATCAGTTAAGTACTGAAAGTTAAAATAGTTTAAGTATAAAACACACACACACACATTCTTAGTAGAATCTAAATAGCTGAATTAACAGAAGTAAATTATGATATTAAGAGGACACAGTACGATTCAATTCACAAAAATCAGTCAAAAAATTAAATTTAATTTTTTTAGCCTAAATTGTTCTTTATATACTTTTCTATAACCTCACAAAATTTGAAAGCTCTAAACTTAGAAAACGCAGAATTTTAATAGCTTTTACGTTCGTTTTTATTCACATCCCTATGGCTCGCGCGCGCGCGCGAGCACACACACACACAAATCAAAGCTATAAACTTACTCTTATCTCAGAAAGATAAAATAACTAGTTTGTCTTCATTTAAAATTCTAAGGCTTTTTTTTACTGTGCCTAATGCTTTGAATTTTCTTACCTGTTGCTAATAGTACATGTTGCAAAAGCTGGTATGCAATTTTGAATCAAAGCAATACTTCTTTTTTTAAAAAAATAATTGAACTCAGAATTTATACATTTTTTAAGGAATTTTCAATAAGCATTCATAAAAAGAAATACTATACAAATACCAATCATGTTATCGCAAAACCCATTCCAACTTTTGTTATATATAGTTTGAGGTACTTGTAAATAAAATTTCATGCGTGTACGTAAATTTTTGTAGGAGGAGTAGCATTTTAAAATCACACTTTACAAAAATTTTAAATTTTTTCTTTAAAAAATTATAAATGGCTAGCTTTTTATGAAATTTTGAGCAAAAAATCTGTTTTACATACTATACACACATAGGAGGCAACCAAAAAATTTTTGAAAATCCTTAAAATAAAATTTTTTTGCGTAAATCGTAACATGTCCCCTTAAAAAACGAATAGGAAGAGTAACTATATATAAAATGATTGAGTGAATATTAACGTCTCCCTATTCAACTACACGAGGACTTTTGGCAACGAACCTCGTCATTTTGAGACTCGGTCAAGTGACGAAGACAACTGAGCTCGCACCCCACTTTCCAAACTACCACACCACGTTTAAGGGAAAACATTGATCCTCAACAGATTTAACGAGCGTCAATCCCTCTACACGGTGAGTCTTCAGTGGCTCGAACTCGTGATACGCCGGCCACGAATTGTGAACAAAATCCACAGATGTGAATAAGAATGTGTCATACTACGAACTCTAGAAATAGAATTCCAACTTTGGAATTGCTATTTTTAACAAATTTTGTTTTATACATCACTTATACAGAAACCGATTTTTTAAAAGCAGATAAACAGTTATTTTTTTAACTTGTGCAATGTTTTGCAACTGAGTGCGATTTTTGAATAAAAATATGAACCTTCCCTGCCAAAAGATATTCTATACCTGCCAATGTATATATATTATCAGTTTGCGATAATTCACTTTGAAAACAACTGTTTGTATCTATAAACGCTCTATACATATAAAAAAAGTGTATTTTCAAACTAATAAAACTGGATAATTATATGGCATATTATTTAATGCTAGAATAAGATGTGTCTGCTTTTTGTCACAAACAAAATATATAAAAATATATCTTTATTACTTTCCATTCGTATAAAAATATTAAGGATTCTGAATTTTTTTTATACAAAGTGTTCCTGAATGCCGTGTACAAACTTGGAGGGAAGGTAGAAAACACCGTGAAGATCCATAATTACACAGGAAAGCATGGGCAGAAAGCGATAGGTGTCGCTGTATGGGAGCTCGCAAGGTCGGCACGTGAAGTTTCCTCATTTCAAACACGGACAGTGTGCAATGACAATGAATCGTTATACGAACGCCGAGTCATCGGATATCCACTTTATCTACGGCATAGCCAACGGGAATGGACGAGCAATTGTTCAGTTATATGGGAAAAGATCTCCAACGAGGTGGCAACCGAATCATCCAACGTTCGCTCTGGTGGAACATGGATCATTCAGAGTCACGATTTCAGAGCGGAGAACAGCATGAACACCCATATTAGAAGAAGGTGTGTTGCATGCTGTGGACTAAAATCCCGGTACCAGTGCACAGGGGCTTGCTATTGCAATCGGAAAATCTCGAACAACCGTTCATCGTGTACTGCAGGGCGAAGCCTTACATCCGTTTCATGCACATAGAATGAAGTTATTACAACCATAGGATCTCCCTCGACGTGTTGCGTTTGCACAGTGGTTTGTTAGCCGAAGTGTGGTAGGCATGCACTTTACCACAGTTCCGTGTTGTTCTGTGATTAAGCAAACTTTTAACATGAAGGGATGTTCAATCCGCACCTCGCGCACATGTAGGCTTTGGAAAACCCACACAGTACTCGAGCACGTGCCTCACAACAACACTTTACTGTTAATGTGTGGGGCGAGTTTCGTGGAGGACAGTTTACTCGGTCCATACATCTTACCGCCTCGACTGGACTCTGACAATTATCTCATCTTTCTACAGGAGGTACTTCCAGAACTGCTTACTGATGTCCTCGCACCTGTTCGTCACCGCAAGTGAGTTCAACAGGATGAGGCGCCATCTCATTATGAGAGGTGTGTACTTGACCATTTGAACCAGAAATTTCCAATCAGGTGGATTGATCGTGGTAGTCCCGTTGCTTGACCTCCCACATCCCTTGATTTATCTTCTCTGGATTTTTTTCTCTGATGTACCATGAAAAATATTGTGTACGACACGTCCGTCAATTCTGAAAGAACCTAGTGACACGAATATCAATCGCTGATGCTACGATCCGTGAAACGCCCGTTATTTTCGAACATGTATGCCAATCTATGTCGCGTCGGTGCCGTGCATGCATACATGTCAAAGACCGCAACTTCGAACACCTTCTACGATGCTTTATGTTCATACTTTTTATTTATTATTGGGTTTTTTTTTGTGTGTGTGTAATAAAGCGTTTTACACTACTTTCTGTGTTACTGTGTGTGTGTTACTGTCTTTGTGCCTCTTTATCTCGTTTGAGTTACGTTTCCGCCTATGCTTTCCTATGTAATTATGGCTTATCAGGATGTTCTCTATCTCCCCTCCAAGTTTGTACATAACATTCAGGGACACCCTGTATAATTGGATAGCGTATTTTCTCAAATTTGAAACATTTGAAAGTGAAAAATCAAAAGCTGAATGACTGGGAAAATATATATTAATAAATTATTTAGAATCATTCTTTTTTGAATGTTTATGGACGATATTTATCTCTTGTTTCTAGAATATAAGCTACAGATACATTTGACATGACAAAATACACTGCTGTTCACTGAAATTTCAAGACCCTGAGAGATAAATGATACACACGTTGTAACGCCCCGGTGGACGCAGGTATTTGAGGGCTGGAGTAAAGACCAGCCATAGTAATTAAAACATACTATTATTATCTGTTTTACTTATTAGCACTAGACAACGTAAGGGGGTGAATGCTTTTAAAACGTTAAACTCGAGGAGAAATCAATATTGATTCATTTAAATATCATAAAAATAAACACACTTATTTTAATATGGGAGTGCTCTTGACTCCCTTACTTGGATTATCTTTGAATATTTTTTAATTCGATTTACTATACGACCACCGTTCGTTATCTATTCGCGCTTCTATATACACTTTCAACCATTATCGCCTACTCTACTTCAAACACTTAAATAGAAGTTCTGATTTACATAAATCTCAACTTCTTCACAGAGAGAGTTTTCAAATGAAATCACAGTTAAAAAAATTAATTTTGTTTAAGAGATTCATTAGTAGAATCACGTATAGACCCATTACAACGTCAAATTCGTACAAAGAAAATGTTAGAATATCCTAATGATCAACACTACTAAGATTCAATCAAGTGGAATGGCATTATAGGAATGGCATCTAAAACTGTATAAAAAGAAAATTCATAGCAGGTTTCTCATTCGGAAATCAAGTTTAAAAGTTGGCTGTTTGTGAGAAGATCATGTTATGCCTCATATAAAAGGGAGAAAATGCTACCAACAAATGTCGATAGAGGCAGGATCTTGGTCTATTGAGTGGGCGATTTATCGTTCTTCGATATCACTACTCGCAATCGTCAGCATTCAATGACTGTTATGTGAATAGGAAATCGATGGGTATAATCAAGAAGTGGCCATTCTGAACGCATTGCAAATCTCAATGGCCAACAGTAACATCTAACACAACAAACATATCGCCATGGGGACGTCGCAAGATCGTACATCTAAATCACGAACCTTGAGTCGAGAAGTGAGCTTGTTTACAGCTCGACAAATATCCTCAAGGATAGTACGAAGACGTCTGGAACAGCAATTACTGCATGTGAAGTTTCCATTACTGTGGCTTCCCTTGATACTGCAGCACAGAAACACGAGCCAACTGTGGAGTGCCTATAGATAAGAATGGCTCCACCTCGTCGTTTCAGACGAGTCTGGGTTCTGCGCGCATCATGAAAATGGATGTATTGTCTGGAGGCCGTACGCAGCCCTAGATGTTATATCGTCATACGAGCCTTGAATCCGGTGTGATGGTATGGGCAGTCATGGTATACAAGACAAGTACAGCTGTTGCTCCTTTCGTGAATAGTCTGAAAAGCCAATGATACATTTCTAAGATCAAGACAGATGGCTGTGTTCTACCTTCGAGGCCTTGGAAACGTCTTCTTAAGAGAAATAACTAAAAGTCGCATTTTACCTGTCGTGTTCTAACCTACCTCAACATTACGCGACTCGAGGCTACTCGATTGTTTTCATGTTATCACGTTCTCTAGATTTCAAATCCGTTTTAAATACTGGCCATGAGTTTCTGAGAGACTGGATCACCACTGTTCTCAAGTCACTGCAATGGATGAAGAGAGTGTAATATACACCTGAAACAACATAGAATAATTTGGCCGCGCATGTCATCCAAACCCAATTCGATTCGATACCAAACCAGGCTACAGCCAATTTAACTGCTAGAAGGGGGAGCTATGTGTATCCTCCCCATTTCCCATGTAACCACGGTGCCCTAGTGGTTATAATCGCGGGCTTTTGTAGCCGGCATGTCATGATTTCTAGCCCTAGTGCTACTTAATACCCCCTGCGTAGAGGGGCTGATGCACGAACAATCTGTTGTAACTCAGTCCCCCCTTTGGTGTCGTAGTTAGGAGAGGGGGGGGGGTTATTTCAGATGTCAACCTCGCCACTTGACCATGGTTCAAAGTAGGAGGTCCATCACCGACAGATCTCGTATGCGACATTAATAAACACTACCCACACATCAAAATTGCCCATAAATTTAATCGCGTTTTCTTCTTACTATGCGACATACATACAGTAGGTACAATTTTTTGTTTTTCGCTTCCTTTCTTAGAGTTGCAATTTTAATGGCCAACAATGTAAAATCAGATTAAAAATTAAAATTGTCCATCAGTTATTTGTCAGACTGCTTATATAATGCTGCTAAATTATGCAACAAATTAATTAAAAATTAATTAAAACAGCTCGTATAATGCGAATACTCTCTTTCATCTAGTTTCACTTCCTCGTATTCTAAAAATTTGTGCCGCCCATCCGATATAGTGGTTAGTGAGGCTGACTGCTCTACCGTAGAGCCTGTGGGCTCCAATCCCGGGAGAAGGCCTGGATGATTATAAATGTATAGTGCCTGTGCGGCATGACAGGACTATAAATAGCCGTCAACCCACAAGTTCTCTCATGCCCCCCCCCCCCCCCAGGATGTCCTCCGTCAAAATTGAGGTGAAACCGAGCCCACAATTACACTGTCACCTGTATGGTGCTCAAAGCTACGGATAATAACAGGTGTATAACTAGCCCCTCACCACGATGAATTTCGTGGGCCTTGATCTAATTTTACTGTCGATTAGGTGGTATAAGTTACAATAACAACAACTAAAAATTTGTGCATTTGGAAAACAGTTAGAGAAATTCTTCAATTTTTAAAAAAATTAACTGCCTAGTTTACTCAATTCTATATTTCAGAATCCCTAAGGAATAAAAACTTTTTATTGTTATCGCTATAATAATAACTTGTTTTTTTTTTAATTTGTAAAAAGTAATAGAGAACAAAAATTTAATGTTATCTCTGGAACCCCAAATATTAGAAATATCTTAATATTTCTAATATATATTATATATACGAATATTAGAAATTTATTTATTTGTCGTACGAAATTTATTAAAAAAAAATTCTTATAATTCATCGTTTTTTTAGCTCTAAATTTAAATAAATTATAACTTATATGAATACATTTGTTGAAATATAATCTTCAATATAAATTATTATATTGGAGAAAATCATTTGTAATTCTCTCTACATTTTTCAGCGACACATAGTTAGAATAAGGCTGGGAAAATTTAAACTTTTTGGGAAACAAAATTATCCTCATTTCACGTCAAAATTGAAGAGAAGAGACGTTTAAGTATTTATAAGGCCGTGGGGAACATATTTCTCGCCAACTTTAATAATTTTTAAATGTCGATGGAAAACTGTTTTCTAAGCCCATAATTTGAACTGCAAAACAGCTAGCATGACAACTAATTTTTGGATTTTTGGAAGCACAAAGAATGATCTGTAAGTTATCTTAGGAGCAAAAAAAGAAAAACAATTTCCGAAAAACCAATTTTTAGCGGATCTCTACTCCATAAAAAACATGTTTACCATATTTCAAGTCTAAGGGTCTAATAGTTCGAGTGCAGGAACTTTTATTTATAACGCTCTCTTAACCCCTCGTAACCACCCTCGGGGGGCAATTTCCGCAAAACCTGTTCTTCGTGAATCTCTGCTAAGCAAAAGAAGCATGCTTACCGAATTTCACCTCTGTAAGTCTAATAGTAAAAAATATAGGAATTTTTGTTTCTACCCCTCCCCCATAACGCCCATCGAAGCGAATCTTCGTAAAACTCATTTTAACGGATCTCTATTCAAGAAAAGAAACATGCATGCCAAATTTCGAGTCTTTAGGTATAATAGCTCTGGAAATTTCGTAATGAATGAGTGAATAAGTTGCTTTTCTTTTATACAGGCTGTCTCAAAAATAGCGTCCAAACTCTGCACTTCCAGATTCCTCGATGGGAGAACCAGTACGGGACACATCAACAGGAGGAAAAGGTACAAAGTGTCCACCGTGCATATCGAGGCAGGCTTGAGAGCGCCGTGGAATGGATGAGTGTACTCGTCGCAGCAGCGCGGTGTCCACCGAAGTACTCGCAGCATACAAAAGAGTGACTCTGTCCATTTGCGTTGTCACGACATCTAGAATACCAATTTCTTGAGACTGTCCCTTAAGGAAACAAATCCAACAGTATGAGATCAGGTGATCGTGGTGGTCATAGAACTGGAATCAAATATCCTATATAGAGGCCTTGGTATACCATATCCAGCCAATCACGTATATGAGCACATAAATGCGCCAGAGCCTTATCATGAATCATCATTCATTCATCCTTATTTACCGCATTTTTCTCTTAAATTATGGATCGCACAGACATAGCTCTTTCGTTATTTTTTATTTACTCCCAACAAGGAATCTGGCTGTTCAGAGTTTGGGCGCTATTTTTCGGACACCCAGTATATAGACAGGTCCACAATACAGTTCCGGAATTCATATCCCTGCCCAGGCAAAGTCGACTCCACCTTTCATCCCTTCAGTGGGTCGGTAAACGAGTACGAAATTTGCTTGGGAACTGAGCACTGGGGGTTTCACGTCAGACTGACCACTTGACCAAAACATCTGCACACGCATCCCAGCGCTTAGGACCGCGTATTTTGAGATAGGCATAGTAGGCCTTGGGCCCTTATAGGCTGTCACGCCCCTGCAGCTCAGTTGTTTATAGATTGAAAAGGAAAAATTTTTTTAAAGAGAACTACTGCATGAATATAAAATGATTATATTCTTTGCTAAAAAGAAACTAAGTCAAGCTTCATAAGCTATTGAAGATAGAACACTATACTCACACACCAGGGTTCATTACAGGATAGAATCAATGAACATAGGATTTTCTGATGGAAATGAACTACCCCTTGTTTATTTTTGTATCATCGCTACTTTTTGTCTCGAACACAGAATCAGAAGTATCGACAGAAGCTCCCCCACGTGTCACACATCATCTCCCACATCATTCAAAATCTAGACGCTCAACTAACTCATTATTCATGAGATTGGGGCTCTTTCTTTTCTCTTTGGCGAGGATTATTACATGTTTTTCCTGCCACGGCGCCCTTGTAAGGAACAAAAACGGATCTTAAATAAAACCCAAGAACAGGTGTGTCTTTGTGGTGATATTCTCAGGATTTGTAAGCAACGCTTCGGACAGAAACGCATCTTAAGCAAAGAAAAGGTGTACGAGTTTCTAATTGTATGTCAAGTGCTGTGTCATGATAAACGTTATTATCGCCAACCACTTCATGATACTTAAATGAAAAATCAACATTTTATACATCTTTTCATAAATCATACATGGTCGAAAATCTTGAAGAGTTATTGGCAGTTGTTGAAGACGTTTTTAAGTTTAAAGCTTTTGGTTGCCGGAAAGACTTGCCTATTTGAAATGTCATCAAATGTTTTGCTGAATATTTGATGATAAATATTTTATGCAGCCTTAATTGTTGCTAAATAATTCCTTACAATATAAATAACCGAATGACAGTTAAAAGTATTGATTCTTAGACAAAGATTTATTTAAGTATTTTTTTTTTTACTTTGTAGCCTTATGCTTCGCTCAACTTTCATCGACACAAAATTTTTACCAATTCATGATAACCTTATGTAATTACAAGTAATTCACTTCATTTGGTTCAGAAAAAAAAATGTAAGACCTTGATCACATGTGATTCTTCAAACTCTCATTTGTGAATATAATTTTAAAAAAAAGATAAAAAATAGGAAAAGAGAAACATATTAAGTGGATGTCTTAATAATTAAGGATAAAGAAAGAATGTAATATACTTCCTTATTCAAAAGTTTATGTTGTTCAATTTCAAATAGATTGCAAAATTTTCTTCCATCATTTTACGAACAAACCATAACATATTGAACAACTACAAGAACAACAATATAAAACCAGACGATGATGTTACGAAAAGCAATCGATTGAATAAAAATAAGTCGATACAAAACTAATCGTTTCCACAGTCCAAAACGAAATAATTAATTACTTCTCCTTTAACTGTTTGAATTTTCCCCATTTAATAGGGAAGATACGTTTAAAATTCTATTTTGTAGAGATTATACCAAGAATCTGTGGAACGAGAGTTGAAGGAGGAATATTAAGATATATGTAATTATATTATTGACTTCTAAACGAACAATTGAAATATCTTGATAAAATTAGCAAGAATATATGTATAGCAAATTGAAATATATATAAGTTAAACTATTGAAACGTTTAATTGCTTTTCATTTAATCACATATCCATCATCAATTTTTTGTTTACAAAAACCCATTAAAATTTTTATGATTTTTGTAATTAAATCGCTCAAAATTTAGGAAACACATATTTCAGAATTCAAAAATTCAATTCTATAAAGAGATAAATTTATAAAGTTATTATTGTACTACAATTATTATCTCTTTAAATGATAAATTCGTATCATAAAAATGTTTAGTCTTTTTACATCGCACGTGCATAAAATGTTGTATTAAATATTTAGATATTGAAGAAGAGTTATAATTTTTCAATACATTTTAACAGGGAATTTGACAATTTTCTCATGATTTTGCATAATATTCGCTCTCTCTCTCTCTCTCCACACAAATACTATACCTATTATATATACAAATTACCTAAAAATTAAAATTACGCAAGTTCAAATATTAGGTTTTTGGACGCTGTGTATCTACATATTGGACTTAAAAGTAAACAAGCAATTAAAGTTATTTGAAAATTTGCTTCTGTCCTTGGAAACAAAAAACACAGATGGATTTTTCATTAAAAATTTGTTTATTACAAAAAAACAACGCTTTGTTTTTTTTTTTTTAAAAAAAAAAAAAAAAAACGCAATTTCAAATATTAGGATTTTGGATGCTGCGTATCTACATATTGAACTTAAAACAAGTAATATATAAAAAAAAATTTAAGTCAATTCCTACTTATATCAACAAAGAAAATTTTTATTTTAGCTACTTTTTATTAAATAGTTACATTTAATATAAATATGTATACATATGACAGAATCACAACATTATATAAGTGGTAATTTATTTTTATTAATTATCATTAAAATATCGTATTGTCATCCAAAACAATCGTGTATATAAAATTTCAGTTCAAGTGAATGCTTTAAAACGTGAGGAAAAAACCTTTCAAGTTTTGACACAAGTCGCCAAAAGGGTCGCTAAGTCGCCAACGTGGCTGTATTTGTAATTCTTTAATAATTAGTTTTAATCAATTAATTTGTATTAATTATAATTAAATTATTGTATTGTCATCCAAAATAATCATGCATGTTAAATTTCAGCTCAATCCAGCGCTTTAAAATGCATTTTATTAACGATTGAAAATTCCACCAAGATAAATAAATAAACAAACAAATAAATCAATAAATATATAGAGAGTGTGAGTTAATAGTAGGAATTGAATTAAACAAGCAATTAATGTTATTTGAAAATTTGCTTTCGACCTTGGAAACAAAAAGCACAGTTGGATTGATTTTTAATTAGAAATTTGTTACACGAAGCTTCCACAGTTTCTTTTAGTTAAAAAAAATTTGCTTTCTGTTGGTTATAACGTTCTAAAAAAAAGAAAATTATTTAAATTATTACAGATTTCCTAACCTATATCTGTTTTAGTTTAAAAATATGAGTTCAGTTTGGTCCCCATTGTTAACGTCCTTTATAGAAGGCAAATGTTTGCTTAAAAAATATTTTTTTCAAAAATATTATTAATTATTATTTTGAAAATGGTTTTCAAAGAAGCAGCGTTATAGTTCCTAAAAAACAAAATTCTAATTTACATAAAGAATTTATTGAAGATACTCAGAATTTATCCAATAATGAAAAAAATGGACTTAATGTATGTGCATTCATAATACCTATTTTTCATTGATTCTAAATTCTATTTCCTGGTATACATAATTTGTGTGCGAAAAATATTTATTCATCTTTTATAATGTGTTGACGTTTTGTTTGTGTTGTGTGTAAAACATTCTTTGGCTAGAAACATAAAACGTTTCTTTATACATTTTCCGTTCCAAAAATAATAATTTAATTCGAAAAAATTAAATTAGTAATGGCTTGATATTAAATATATTCTGTATTTTTAGATTTTAACCAGTGGTATACAAAATATTTCATTGAAATTGATTATTAGAGAATCAGTCTTCTTT
Source organism: Trichonephila inaurata madagascariensis (assembly GCA_019973955.1). Taxonomy (NCBI): domain Eukaryota; kingdom Metazoa; phylum Arthropoda; class Arachnida; order Araneae; family Nephilidae; genus Trichonephila; species Trichonephila inaurata. Next base: position 37,546 of record BMAV01004849.1, read on the forward strand.
GGCTTTAGAAAATACCTTTTTAATTTAAAATAAATTAAAAGATTCTTTGAAAGTGCTTGAATAATCTGAACTCTAACTGAAGTATTTTTTTCATACTTGCAGAATTGGTGGGAAAGTAAGTTTTTCTAAAGTACATCGCATCGGAGGCTTGTTATTATAGGCTTTAATCTCAACTGCTAGAATCGTGTAAAAATTTCTTTTAATTAAAAAAATAATTTTATGAAAATGCCAAGTATTTCCAACATTTTGAAGTACTTCCTTCATATATTTTTAGTAGAATTTCGTTAAAAGAAAATTTAAAAACAGCTTGATTAATACATTTTTAACTCCTTTTAACTTTTTTTGTTATTTGTGTGTAACCCAGTGTATTAACACAGTGCTTCTCAAACTTTCAATATTGGCAACCCAATTTTCAATCATTATTTTCATCGCGCCCTGTTTTATACAGTGATTATGTGTGGAATGTAGTAATAATGTACATTGACGCTAACGATACAATACGACCCTAATTATAAACGTACAAATTATCAATATTAGTATTAAATTTTGTATATGTTGCTTTCAAGTAATAAATATTTTAAGGTACTATTAAGTATTAGGATAATTATTATGTTACATATTATGAATGTATTTTACCTTGCTTCTTTTCAGTAAATTTTTAAAAAATTAAAAAAAAAATTTTTTTAAATCATTTGTTTTTTTGTTTTTTTTTTTATTTTTTAATATTTTTGGGGTTTCCCCCCCCCCCCCACCGGTTTGAAACACTGCATTAACCATTTCACGATTAAGGAAAACACTTTTCGCCACTTTGAAATTGATGATTGTCGTTTCTAATTATAACCTTATGTGCATTTTTTGTACAAAAACATCAAAATAGAACTATGCTAAACGCAATGTCGTAAACGGAACTGTTTATAAAAAAGGAGAGAAAAAGAACTCTCATATCAATTGGCGCCAATGATAAAACATTCGTGGACTGTATTCCTATTCTCATTGCTTATTTCAGTTTATTGTGTCGTGTGATATTATTTTACTTTGTTTTATCCCATGTTTTATATTATTCGGTTTTCATGATGCATAAAATCGACATCGGCCACGTCTCATGGTTATACGACATGTAAAAGATCCCTAGAGTATGTGTCTGGCTTGGATGCTCTCGCCAAAATTATATCCTAGTACAGGTTCGAATTGTCAAAGCTCAGGTGCCTCCCTCTAAAGGGGAAACTGGGCATCAAAATTACCTGCGGCGATTGGCATCCACCTATATGGTACTGTAATAAAAAGAGATACCTGTTTCCGGGGAATGTACTAGATCTGCAATGGTAAAACACCAATCCACAGCCCATTAGAAATAAAAATAAAGGTAATAAAAAATATTCGGTAAGTATAATTTTGTGCAACAATATAATATATTTTAACAAACGAAAACAAATGCTTGATAATGACAAAATAATTATACGGGAATAATTCTACTCTATTCCCATAAAATTTAAGAAGACTACACATTGATATGTATTTTCCTTATAGTTTATAGTCATTTTACGTCCAAGCAAACTAAAATAAACAGTTGCATACTAATATTGACTCTTAGCTACTTTAAGGCCCTGTAAGGGTTAAAGAGTAATTATAGATTTGCCCATTGTAATTATAGGTTTTAAGATATAAATCTTCCTAAGCTTTATCATTTTAAATATGTCACAACATTACTTACAGTGAATCTTAACTGAAATCTCTTTAATATTTTCAAACTTTAATGTATTATTCATGCTGTATTTGGTATCGATTAATTTAAATAGTTAAAGCACGTGAAAAGAAGGAAAGTACCCTATCCTATACCCTCCTTCGCCTCTTCACAATACCAATAGAACGCATCTGATGAAAAAAAAAATTAGCGTACTTCTTTCACGAACAGAACAATCCCTCCCCCAATCCCCTTCCTCCAAATAATGAAATACACCGTGAGTGTTTTAATTTTCATGCCATTGCCAAATTAACGACATATCCATGACTTCTAAATTGACAAAAGCCGCGAAACATTTCTCCCGTTATCGTCCAATCAATCAACCTGCAGACCCATAAAAGGGGGGGGGGAATGATGCATTGATCGACATCCACCCCTCGATATACTTCAAGTGAAACTTTTTCCTACCTACCGCACAATTTATCTAACAAATGCCAAATCAAAAAGGTAATAATCAAGTCATGTAATATTCAACAGCTTATTGTGTCCTAGCTCTTTTTTTTTCTTCCGCCACTCGTAACATATCGGTACTGTACACGTGCTATTATCTCATCCTCCCCTCCCCACCGATGTCAAAGGGGGGGGGGGTACAATTTTCCGGACAGACGTTCGATTCTCTTCCCCCGTCGACCTGATACAGTCATTAACACTCACGAAGACCCGTAGGGGGCTCTGGACACGCCACAGCTGTTGCCACGGCTAAATAACTGATTCTTGGTAAAAGAGGGTTTGATAGTTTTGGATTTGGCGAAGTTTTTGGCATGGCACTTTCAACTTCAACGCTATAAAAATATTTAATTCTTTATTAAATTTTTTTTACAATAGAAAAGTATTTATTAATTTTGAATTGAATTTCTTTTTTTGCAAATATTCTTTATTTGATTTAAATTCATTTTATTAGTGTGATGAATTACAGAAACAGGCATCTATTCTGAACTAACTTGTTTTTTAAACTCTTGAGCTTAGCTAGATTAAAAGAATAGCGCTCTTATTATTCTTTGCAATGGTTTTTGATGAAATCGAGATCCGACTCAGATATCACACATTTTAAAGCCCAGGCATCAAGAATTACTCTGCAACAGAGGTCTTCAACCTCTGGATGGGACTCAAGGGATCTCTGCACCAAAGCAAAATTTTAATTTTTAAAAAAGATTTAACTATTAAGGGTAGTTTTAAAGAATAAATACCAATAAATATTTTATGGATAAAATAAAATCTTAAGTTTCGCAAAATTAATGAAAATGTTTAAGAAACGAAAATATTTTATAATCCAAATATTACAAATATTTTAGTTCTCTTTAGAAAATTGGATAGCTTTAACCCAATGCAGAGAGAGAGAGAGAGAGAGAGAATGTTTCTTTAAATAAATTGATAAAATTTCGTGACACAACTTCAAAATTTTGAAGAACGGTTATTAAGTAGATAATTATTATTTGTGTGAAAATGCAGTGATGTTAAAACAAAGTAGAATTGGGAACTCTAACAAGAAAATAACAAATTAATTTAAAATTTGAAATAAATTTTTTCACCTTTTATAAGATATTAGAAAAAAATTTACTATAAATTGCGAAATTTTTCTTTATATATATATAATTGTCTTTATATAAAGATCCTATAATGCGTTGATCTACTTTAAATATTATTTTAAGATATATCCTTCTAAGAGAAACAAAAATAGAGTGAGGTTCCCTAAAAACACCATGTGGTTCTGGGGGCACTACAAATCGACAATGTTTAAAGTCCGACCACTGCTCTAGAGAAACTAAAACCAGTAAGATTATCATTATATGGAATAAATTTAAAACACCAAAGGAAATTCGTTCTTATTTTAATACTTTTTCTTCTCTTCATCCTCTCTACACAGAGTTAGGCAATATGACTTAGATGGTACAAGTATCACATCTCATCATACCAGATGATTTCCTAAACTCAAATTTACTACTATACATGGTTGTAAAAATGAATATAAATGCATGTGCGTGTGTGGTATATGTGTAATATACAGAGTGATTTGTTACCAGACCCACAAAAACTGGTAGGGTGTGTAGGGGTTACAGAGACCACTCAGACTCACAAAGCAGGGTCGCAAATGCCGCGGTTACAACCTATGGTGCAAAAAAGCAGAAAAAAGAACAAAATAACAACTCATAAAAGGGACAGAAAGCATTTTACTGAAAGGTTGTACTACAGCAGGTACTCTAAATTATGGCAAGAAGTCGTTTGGTAGACCTGATAGCGACACTGCATGGAATTCCTTACGTTCTGGAAAATTCCTGGCATGTCCTGTATCTCGGCAGCTACAGATATTCTAGTTTTTCCTGCAACTTAAAGAACAGGCGCCCCTACACCAAACTCTTTATGTGAACCTAAAATAAGTTCATACAGTTTAGAACACCTGTTGTAGTACAACCACTCAATAAAATGTTTTCCGTCTCATTAATGTATTGATGCTTCTGTTCTTTTTTTGTACTTCTTTGCACCACAGCTCCCAACTACGGCATTTGCAACCCTACATTCCTATGTGGTTCCGAGTCGTCTGTGTACCCCCTTCTCCATACCAGTTTGACGATCTGGTAGCGAATCAACCTGTATACGTATTGAAAGATGCCATGGTTTCCCTGCAATGATACATTGCTTGTGGGAAAAAGAGTTTTACAGAGAAAATATGCTTTCCGGCATGCACTTGAATAAAATTACGGCAGCCTTATTACCTTGCATGTGAGCAAGGTTATTAAATCGGTGACATCATCACTCTTGGCGACAGATTTGGTGACAAATTATGTTGCCTATGAACTTTCCAGAAGTCTGAGCAATCAACCCTTCTGGAAATTTCCATGAGGCTGTATAAAGTACCAGTGACACAAAGGTCCTATCAGTCGAGATCAGAAACGGTTTGTCCATTGACTGCGATAAGGGAGACTTAATCTGTTTGAGTTCCTTCTAGTGAAAGTGTTCTAGAGAATCGCTTCTGGAGAATAACGAGAGTACGTTTTTAATTTCCGTAAATAATCTGTTATGATATTTCTTTGTTTTTCGTCGATTTGTCTTCGTGTAGTCATTTGTGTGTGTGTGTATGTACATCCTTTTAATAAATTTGTTATTATTTAATTAATTGAAGTTGTCAAGTGCTTTTTTCCTGGGCAAATTTGCAACAATATATATTCATATACTAATTATTTGCTTTTTATACTTATGGCAAAAATTAAGAAGAAATATTTTTCTAAACTGCTGTAGTTAAGGAAACACAATACGATTGAAAAATCTGTCAAAAAATCAAATCAAAATATTTTTTAGCCTAAATTACTTTATATATTTTTTTATAATCTCGCGCGCGAAATTTGAAAGTTCTAGGTTTAAAAAAAATCTCATAATTATGTCGAATTTTTATGTTCGCTTTTATTCACCTTCCAATGGCAAATAAAATCTTTAAGCTGATTTATCTCAGAAAGGAAAAATAACTAATGCTGTTTTTTGTTGTTGTTGTTGTTTTGTTCCATGTGCTTTGATGTCTTTTCAAACTATTGCTATTAATGCTTGCGAGGCAGGTTGTTATGCATTTTTAAATCAAAGTGTCCTTTTAAAAAAAGAAAATAGTTGAATTAGAATTTACGTATATACATTTTTTGAGGAATTTTTAATAAGTATTCATAAAAAAGTTATTTTCCGAATATGAATCATATTATCCCAAAACTCATGTGCAAATTGTTGTTATACATATATCGACGCACTTGTAAATCAAATTTTATGTGTGTACGTCAGCTATTGTAAGGAAAGTAGCATTTTAAAAACAGTTTATGATTTTTTTAAAAATTAAAATGGTTATCTTTTTATTGTATTTTGAGCACAAAAACTGTTTTACATAATGTATATACGTAGGGGTCAAACAAAAATGTTTTTGAAAACGATTCATTAAATTTTTTTCGTATAAATCCGTACCATGTCTTCCTAAAACAGCTCAATGTATATTGTATTTTCCTTTTTTTCAAATACCTTTAATATGACCTGCCAGATGCTTGGCATTCTTACAACATATTTAAATTTTTTATTTGGAATACGAAAAATTTTTAAAGTATTTTTAACTTTGCAATTGTTTTGTAATGTACACATATTTTTCAATTGTTGTGTTTATGATTAGGTAAGTCCTGCAAATGATAAAACTTCATGTCGTGTGACTGGGTTTCATTTTAATTGCGAGTATGACAAATAAATAACATTTCAGAAAACTATCTTCAAAATAATCATAAAGAGTGCTTCAATACATATAAATGCCAATTAACAAATTTACCTTAGAAATTCAAAACAAGGAATAATTTATTTATTTTCCAACGAGGTCTTTTAGACCTTTATGTTTCATAATCGAAATTTTTAATAAAAAAAACTTGTTTTATTTATAAATGAATAAAATCATGAGGAAAAAAATAAAATTCTTTTCTCGTTTATCTACTTATTTACATAAATTTTAAAATTTGATATGAAAACAACTATGTGAACGATATAATAATTAATTCTTTCGTAACAATCAAAAGTTGCTAAGCAAATTAATGTATAAAATAAGTAAAAGTAAAATATTTTTTGTAAGTAAAAAAAACTTCTATGTTTAGTTTAACATAAAAATTATTTTTTATTTGAAACAACAATTTTGATCTCCTTTCCTCCAGGAAAAAAGAATATTTTTAAAAGAAATATCATGTACCCACAACTGATTTACTACGTAAAAATACCATTACGGATATTTTAAAATTTAACACTTCTTCACTAATAAAGTGTCCTTTTTTTATTTCAAACCGTAACTCATGTAAAGGCATGCTAAATTTGACGAGGCTTAAAGCCTTTCCACTGGTGTGGTGTGGAAGATTGGAGAGAGGGTTCGAGCTTAACTGTCCTCCACGTATTTTCACCGTGGTTCAAAACTGTGACGTTCAACGCCAATGGCCTTCGTGTTGCTTCAGAACGTGACACAAATTATAAATCAAATACACTGAAATACGTTTAACACGAAAACGGTTAAGAAAAATATCGGTTAACACGAAATAATACAACGGTCCCGACAAGGTACTATGTATTTCCATGCATTTTTCTCTCAACACGATACAAAAATCGACAAACACGAAAATATTTCCTTTCATTTAATGAAATGTTTGAGAAAGTTTCTGTACTATTGCGCTGTCCTACTGTATCATCGGAAGAATTCGTTGCAGTCGATGATGATAATGTGTGTCCAACCCCAACTATGACAGACAAACACATTATGGAATTTTTTCAAAGCTCAAAAAAATATCATTGATGCACATTCAAACGACGAAAGGGAGAATAATGCGATTCCTGCTCCCACGTCATCCGAAATGAGGAACATCGTGCAGTTATTTAGACGCACATTACAATGGTGAAATGAATCACAAAATAAACGACATCGAACAATTTGTTGACAATTTGATGCTAAAAAAGACAAAAGAAAAATATCAGATTATTTTCCAAAACCTCAATAAATGTTTTGTTTTTCAAAAGACTTGAAAATTTTGTAATAAATATTAAGTTCTTTCGAATGTTTTTATTTCGTTTATCTTTAGTAAATAAATACATACATTTATACATATCTATGTAAATAAAATGTACTCGAATAAACTTAATTTTGTTGAATATATGTTTGTTTTTTCACAACATCCTTTAACAAGAAAAAATATTTCAGTCCTCTCAGTTGGTGTTAAGCGATTTTCACTGTATTACATATCGTAACACATACTTAATTTCAACATGGGTTATTTGAATTCAAATTTTAATGTATAAATCAATGAGAAAAAAAAATCTGAAGTTCTCCTTAAGTAATTTTGAAATTGCCTGGAATTTTTTTAATGTTCCAAATTCTAGCTTCACACAATTCTCATACCACGCCTTCAATTATGCTACATTACACACAAAACGATATCGAAACGGATTTAAACTATAGTGTTAGTAAATAACTCGTTCGCCAATTTAGGGAACCATCGCCAGATGTTGCTGCCGGTGCAATCAAAACCTGGTTTGGTAATTAGAATGGCGGACATTTAAAGCGATGTTTGTAACCAAACAATCAATGCCTCGCGAATGTCCACACACAAAATCGCCAACTAAATCTTCCTCCCTTTGTGGCATCGGCAATGATAGGGGACGGAAAAAATCGGTATTTTGTGCTTCGAAAATCCGGAATCGTGAAAATGGCAACAGCTGTTTCGGGCAGAGATAAATGTCGTGACAGTTCGATTGCCTGAACTTTTCTTGTTAAGTCCCAACATTACGGTAGTAATAATCTAACCGCCCATTAGTTGGGGCAAAGATGTGGCTGGCTTTATTTTTTTCCCGCGAGTTGTAAACGCACACGCGACACGCAAAACGCAAGAGTTCGAGCTGTTTAACTGCAGTGCGGTCAACGGATTTTTTTTTAAAGCCGCTATATGGTTCGAATTATGTTGCGATAAAGTAGACTATTCTATTTATGCAAAAACAGTGGAAATATAAATAATTTGCATTTGTTTGATAATATGGTTCCTTTTGAGAATGGGATAGGATTTTAAACGCGTTTTTCAAAAATAAAAGAAAAAAACTTATTTGTAATTAAGAGGCTAGAGTAAATGAAAAAGCAGATTATATTTGACAAAAAATATTGTGCAGAAGAATATTTCTTGTAATTAAATTCGAACGTTATATAAATATTTGCTGTTTGAAATTTTATTTGTAGATATTTACAGTTCGTGCAATTAACAAAAATGAATGATTTCGTGATGCATGATAGTTTATTGCAGATAGCTTATTGCACCTCACGTCATAAGCAAATGATGTATAAAGTCGTAAGAATATATGTTAATTATAAGTACTTTAATTCCATTTATGTGTGTTTTAGCTGCTTCTTAAAAATAATTTATAAGAACATAAATATAGTTTTAAATTTAGCACTTAAGTATTTTTATTGTATATAATACTTTCAATTATTATTACATACGCCCGTGACTCTACAACATCGGCCAAGAGTTCAGACCTGCACCGCTAGGCTACTACGCGCGCGGCCACCTAATTCTACCGCAGAACACATTCAGTAGAATTATGGCCCCTGCTGCAAGTTAAAGGGAACTGTATGGTTTCTAAAATCTTAATATAATGTGTGTTTAGGTGTTGATGTATATTTATACGCAAGTCTAGATGCGTGATTATATGTGCGTTTAGGTGCAAAAGAATATTTATTTGCGTGTTTAAGCATAAACGTGAACATATGTATGTGTTTAGGTACGTATATGTGTATTAGAAAGTGTCTTTGCGTCTCAGTCAATGTCAGGGTGTATAAAAGTTTCAAAAGTGCAAAATACTACGGTAAAAAAAACAAAAGTTGCTTTATTCGCTATAATTTACACAATATCAACATATTTTTTTGTGTTGCGATACTGTTTCGAATGCTTTATAATTTTCAATTAAAATTATTGCTCAGTACAAAATAGAAAATAGAAAATTCTCCGTATAAGTCCTTCTTGGAAAAAATTGGATAGATCATTTTAATTCGATCTAAAGCAATCTATCAGTTCAACATTCTTTATGATAAAAAAGTTAAATGAAGGAAATTAAAAGAGGAAAGCTATCATGGTGCCTAACATGCGAAAATTCAAATGTTATCTGTGACGTAGAAGACTACGCGTTTTAGAAAATTTCTTGCACATATAAAGGTTATGCGTCTTTAGTGGAAGAAATAAGAACTAATTAAGTGTAATGCGGTATAAATAATCATAAATTAATATTTGGATCTATTAAAAAATTTTAAAAAAACAAAAGCAATATATACTAGATAAATCAAAATAATTCATTAAAAATTATCATATAAGAAATTCAGCTGAATATTACTTTGATCACAAATGGATGAATCGATAGAGGTTGAATCAGTACAATGGTTGAAAGCTTTAGGTTGACACATAGAGTAGTACATCAGTACAACAGTTGACAGATAGAGTTCACCTAGACGATGGGAAATAACATAAGAATGAATGATCTTAAGGCTCTTGAGCTCTGACGATGCGAACTTTGTTCTAGGAATTTAATTTTGCCAGAGTACCCAAGCCAAACAGGCCCTCAAGGGACTTTTTACATGCCGCATAATCATACGACATAAACGCTAATGATTTTCTACATCATGAAAATCCACCTAGACTGGGATCGAACCCGCAACCTTAGATGCAAAAGGCCAGCGACAAACCAACTACGCCACCCAGCCGGCAAAACTGTAACACAAGTAATCATTGAAAAAAATATAAGGTAATAAAATGAAGCAACTAATGTAATATCATACAGTTATGTTATCAAATTTGACGAGATAATAGCTTTCATTCTTAATGTTTGATTACCAGGTGTATGCATAAGTTTTTTCCGGTTTTTTTGGTAAAGAAAACACGTAATTTTCAAGCGAAATTAATTTTTTTAATTCAAAATATTGACCATCGGCTTCTACACTTTTCGCCCATCTTTCAGGTAATTTATGAATACCATGCCAGAAAAACTGCTTCTTTTGCGGCAAACCATTCGTCGAGGTGTTTTCCAACTTCTTCGAAATTGCTGAAGTGCTGCTCTGCGAGCGCGTGCTCCATTGATGCGAAGAGGGATAGTCAGATGGCACCAGGTTAGGGGAGTACAGCGGGTACGGAAGGATGTCCCATCCAAGCGATTTCAACGTGTCTTTCACTGGTTTTGTTGTGTGAGACGGCGCATTATCGTGTAACAAAATCACTTTTCCATGTCTTCTGGTCCATTCCGGTCGTTTTTCGATCGAAGCGTGGTCTCGTCGGGCTTCAAGAGTTCATAATACATAATACCGCTCTAGTCCCACCAGACACAAAGAATGGTCTTTTGGCCGAAGCGATTTGGCCTTGGCATTGAAGAATCGGCTTCGCCAGGTGAAAGCCATGGTTTATTCCACTTCGGGTTATCAAAATAAATCCAAATTTCGTCATCCGTCACAATTCGATACAAAAATTATTTGCTTTCTTGGCATTGAAGCATCATTTCACAAGTGACTATGCGATTTTCCATTTGACGTTCGTTCAAATCGTGTGGGACCCATTTACCCAATTAAGTGATCTTCTCCGTGGCTCGTAAACGTCAGCTGATTGTTTCTTGAGACACATTTAATGCTTTTGTCAATTGCTGTTGAGTTTGAGTTGAGTTATCTTCCAATAACTCCTGTAATTGCTCGTTTTCGCACTTTTGTGGCCTACCAGATCTCTCTGTCTTTCACATTGAAATCACTACTTTTAAATTGTCGAAACCATGCCTCACATGTTCTAATGAATGGAGAGTGTTCATCATGTTTCTACCAGCAAACGATGACTTTCAACTGCTTTTTTCTTTTGATCAAATAAGAAAAACAATGCGTACCACAAATGTTCTTTTTCATGCCCAAAATTCGACATGATCACTGAACGATAAAATAAAGACGTTAGTTTTTATCAGTCTCAACTTGTGTGTGTTTGTAGTTTAATGTCAGACGAACAAAATGACGTATTTCTCAAATTAATACGTTGCATAATTTTCGCTGTTGCCATCTCTTAGTTAAACCTTATGCGTACACCTGGTAACTGTCAACACTAAACATAATCATAAATAGATAAAGTATTATTCAAAACTATTCGAGTGTTGGGGCAAAAGTCATTGCAACTATTTTTTTCTTAAAGAAACCAGTCCGGTTGGAAAATGTGGCATATACAGACGAAAGGACAAGGTGTTAACTACACGTGGGGACAATGAATAGCACTGAAATATTATAACAAACTAATTAATTACTGTAGTATATATACAGGACAATATGGCCTTCAATGTGCAAAAGAATGACAACACAGTACACATAAAGTTGACATGACAAACCTGCACCTAAAGACTTTCAATGTAGTCCTCTGCTACTGTCACCACAACGATGTGGGAGGCGCTGAATACCATCAGCATTTGCCGCACCACGTTACTCATCACTGGTTGACACACGTCATTGTTGAAACTTTCTTACCCACCGTGCTACTGTACGGTATGGTATGGCATTGTTCCCAAGGACTTCCACTGATTCAGTGTGACATTCCATCCCATTTCTCCCTCAGAGAACGGCTATTTGGATGTAAGGTTACGGGTTACTTCCATCTCACACGGCATTCACCAACTGACTTATTTCACAGCCCTCGCTGAGCTACTACCAGTTATTACAGAGACATCTGTTGTTCTGTATACACACTATGCCTGCAGAACTTCCACGTGACACATATACGTTTGTGATCCGGTCACATATCTACAAGAAAAAAAATGGTTGTCATGACTTATGCCCCAATCCTCGTATTATGAGTCGAGTAGTCATGGCTACACGTTCGTGGTCGGCTTTGTATTTGTTAAATTGCGGGCTCTAGCTTTACAAACATTAAAGACCCGTCATCTAGAAGGTTTGATGCGCATTGAATCTGTCCAGGCTCAAGATTCTTACGTTGGCGGAATGTGGAAGCTTGGAGTGCCAGGACCGGTGTCGTTCTTGTCATCTGACCAAGCATCTAAAGCATGAAATCTTTTCGCCAACGGTCTTCGTGTTACGTCGTCATCCGAAGCTAATAATGAAAAAAAAAGGTATTTTTTCTTATAACTGTAAATTTTTATTGTAAGATATAAAATTTATTAAATTTTGGCATCATTC
>BMAV01004850.1:19604-38051 GCA_019973955.1 Trichonephila inaurata madagascariensis
GTCAACCAATTTCATGGAATCAGAAGACGGCGCCGAATGCCGCGATATACAACCAATGGTTAAAACCGTTCCCGTGCGCATTCAAACATAGGAATAACGATGACAGCTTTTAGCAGCATTTTATTAATTGGTGGCGTCTTTTTATTTGGCAAAATTGATCGATTCTATAATACGTATGAGTATCAAATACTCTTTTATATTAATTATGCTAGAAGATATTTTAGAAATTAGTTGAAAGGTCATTCGATAGATTTTACAATTCCTAAAATTCAAATGCGAGTAAAAGGCTTGATCTTTTTTTCTCCTTAAAATTACTCTTATTGTAACTCCTTGTGAAAGATAATAAAAATAATTTTTAATCATTCATTCTTGAAACACTTTGGGATAAGTATTCTTCCAAAGTTGCAGATATTTAGAAATATGTGGATATATCGTACTGATTTTTTCTTCATTGTAATAGTAATGATTTGGGATGCAGGAATTTTTATTTTGCTGTAATTTTCTTTTATATGAAATTTTCTTTTAGTCTAAACGTTATTTTATTTATTAAAACACAAAGAAAAACCTGAGGAATAAGTAAGAAATATATTTTCCAACAATAGATCTAAAGATATGTTGAAAGAATACAACACAAATAAGAATAACATTTCAGGTTTTAATTAACACATTAATTCCAGCAGCAGACTAAATAAACATTTATTGGGCAAATTAAAGGCTGTTGGCGAGATTAATTTTTACTTATGACGCAAAAAAAAAAAAGTATTTACGTCAGATTTAAAGGATTTTTAAATTTCTTACGTCTTGATAAATGTTAACTAATGTATTTCATAATCCGATTAGCATGGGTTGCAACAATTTGACATTGACTAAATCCGTCTAGACTATGTCTTAATCAATTCTCATAGTTAAGATAACAAGCTGAACTTAGCAATTATCTAATTTTTGAGGTCTTTACATATTTTCACGTGAATTAATGAAAAATAATTCTTTTTTCTCCTTCTCCCCGTACATTTAGTAAGCTGTTATATTATCCAGGAATGTGAATATTATTCAACTTGTTTAATAAATTGTTACAATAAGAAATATATCACGTAAATGACTGTATTATAATGAAATTACATAATATTAGTTATTTATAAAGATGATTAGCTGGGTTATGCTTGTAGTAAATTGTTATTGGAAATGAACCTTGAGGTATGTTACTCAAGTAAAGTGAGGATAATAACACCAGAGCTTCTAATAACCACCTGAGCGATAACCAATTGGCTGAGAGAATTCATGATGTCACATGATAAATGCAAGTACATTTTCTCCATGGAATTCAAAACTGACATTTAGACTTTTATTTGTTATTCTGCATACAAAATTTAAATAAAATGCCAAATTTGATGATTGGGTAAAGATGTTCAAGTATTAAGGTTCTTCAAAATAAAAATAAAAAATACTCTCATAATATACCTGTACTTTTAATTCAAGTGCATTTTTTTTCCCTATGGGGGTTATTTTTGTTGACAAATATATGTTTTTCTTAAAAGATACTTTCTGTAAAAAGAAAAAGTTGGCAACAGCAAAGCGCATTAACTGATGGGCTGGAGACACGTAATTGCGGTTATCATGTTACTATGACGTCATTCTTTTTTTAAAAACTGCTCAGCTGGAAATATGGGATTATGATCACATAAATTTAGTCCATTAATCTATTTTTTTCTCATTTTACTGTAATAATTTTCATTTTCTGTATCTTATTATGATTTTTAACTTTTTAAAAGGTTTGCATAATTGTGTACCTATTCCTCCAAGTTTTTTCGCATGTATTGTTTTTAATCTTATATTTTGTAGTATGTCACATTATTTTTTTTAAATATATGTTACACACACACACAGTATTTTAAAAATACCTGGTTCCCTGCATTTAAATTAACCAGTTGATGTTTGATAAATTGCCCCAGAGCCTCTCTTTTTGATTTAATTCGTACCCGAACTGGATTTCGGAAATTGCTTCGTCAGCTCGTTCCTAGGGCGGAATTTTTTACTCACGATAATGTTTGAATAAATATTTCTTGAAAAATAATTACTAAAAAAGATATTTCAAAAAGAAGCGTCTTCTGGAACAACAATTATTTTAACGATCGATGAATTTTTGTAGGGTTTGTGGTTAGGGCTGCAGTAATTTTGATTTTGCTCATGAGCGCAAAAAGTTTAAATCCAAAAAGTATAAATGTTATTTTTTTTAAAAAAAAATTTTTTAATCATAGCAGGTTAACTTAAACTTTTTTAAATATGTTTTAGAAAAAAAAACATGTTCAATAATTTATTCTTACTCAATCCAGGATTAAAATATCAGATTCTTCTCAGTCATTCTTATATTCTTAAGTTTTTTTAAAAAAAATCATGTGAATACAGATTCGAATTTAAATAAAATTAGCGGACATGTAAATTTTTTTTAAAAATTGATCTAATGAGTTTAAGAACAGGAATGAATAGTTTTGAATGAATTATTAAGAATAGAATTTCGACAGAATAAAAATTTTAGTATTAAGAATTCCTCAAGAACAAAGCTTCAACATACCTCACTTTATTCCACCATTCCATTCGAAAAAAAACATATCGCGAATAAATCAAAACAAACAGATATGTTGCCAGATACTTTACATTATTAACAGAAACGCATGGTAAATAAAAAATAATTAAATGTTTTGGTGCAGCTTCAGTTCATTAGCCAACAAACTGAAAATGATTTTCTTGAAAATGATATGCGTCTAATAGGCTTATTGTGTTTAAAACTAAAGAATGAAGCACACACTAGTATTTACTTTTATTTTTATTAATTTATCTTTTATTCATTTTAGAAGATTCTTTTTTAAAATAATACTTTAGGATAATATAGTTTTTTAAAAACAATTTTACCGACATTTTGAAAGGGGAAGCTACTTAAATGGTATCTGATTGTAACCCCATCTGCCTATCTCTTTTAAATAAATTTGAGTAAACGATAGAATATATTGCCATTTTCTCACTTGATTGTTTTAGTTTTTCGCTTTAGCTAAAGTGTTCAATTCACCGAACAACGGACATGCACAGGGATTTACTGGAAAATAATGTAAATGTGAAAACATAAAGAGAATAATTATTTTCATCTGCGTAAGATTTTGACAATAAAAGTACTATTCATTAGAACGAACAAGAATTTATAGAATACTTATAACGAATATTACATATGAAAGTAAAGTTAATGTTGTTGTTTTTTCAACCAAACTAAAATTTCCGAAAAAACATTTCGAAGAAGTAATAAGTATAATTGAAACTGATGAAGTGAATAATGCCTGAATTCCTATTCGTGCTGAGGGTTGGGAATTTTTCTTTAATTCTTTAGAACGAACATGTAATCTAAAATTGTCCCTTAGATATGAAAACCAGAAATTCTCTTAACCTTTATCTACGCATTATGATTTACTACAACTTTTTTAGTGCAATATATTTTTTTGAGTCACTACATTGAAAATTAAGGGTTATACATAAATAAATTACTCGACTTTGGGAAATTTAATCCGTTGGAGCTAATTAGTTAAATTGGTACTTTAAAGTACCGTCAGTACACAAAGGTCTAAAATATTCTTATAATACAAAAAGACTGTATGACTCTTTTAACCGAGTTTTAACTCTTAAAAATGCTAAACAACCAGAGAACTCAAATATTTTATACGACACAAAATATTTACTTTTGAAAATTATAAGGAATTTTTAATTTATTTACACATTTTTTGACACATAAAAAATAGGTTTTACACATAAACTTAATTTGATTCTATTGAAAGAAACAATTTTTCTTTTCGTTACTACGTAAAAATACACTACTGGCATCACAAAATGCAACATCTAGAAGGACCAGAGATATCACAGCGAAATTTATTTGGCAGTAAGATGTTGTACAAGGATCAAATGATTAAAATTACAGCCTCTTGTGACGTGTGAATGATGACAAAATCAGTTGTTAGAGTAGCGTCATTATTGGCTATAACTGCTTCCACACGCCCCGGCATCGAATCAAAGAGGCTTTAGATGTATCATTGAGGTACAGTAGTCCATGCAGTTTCTACATATTGCTGAAATTGATCTGGTGTAGCAGCGGGTGGCGTATCTTGGACCAGTCGTTGCACAAGCATGAACCACACGTTATCGATTGGCGATAGATCGGGAGAACAAGCAAGCCAAGGAAGAAATTGAATCAGATGGGTAAATAAGAACTCTTGAGCATTGCGTGCCACGTATCGTTTGCGCATTATCCTGTTGGAATATGGTTGATGGCAAGCGCTGAATGTATGGGAGGACCACGGGCTCCAACACCTCAGAGATGTAGCGCTGGCTGTTCAGTGCACCTGCAATGCGTACTAGAGGGGTGTGGCAGTGAAATCCAATACCAACCCCAAACCATGATACCGGGTGCACTATCAGTATGGCCATCCATAACGCAACAGTTCAGCAGTCTCTCACCACGGTGTCTAAACTTGAATCCGACCATCGTGATGTTGCAGGCAGAAGCGCGATTCGTCAGTAAACACAATGTTTTTCCATTCCGTTGTCCATGCCTTTCGTTCATCGCACCATTGGCGGCGTAAGCGCCTGTGGTTTCCAGTCAAGGGTAAATAAAGTAATGGACGCCTTGTGGACATTCCAGTCTGCTGCAAACGGCGTCGAATGGTACGAGCGGATACCGAATTATACGTAACAGACTTAATCTGTTGTGTTATGGTTCCTGATGGGGCTCCGTGATCCATCACTGCCATGCGCACAATCCGCCTGTCATTACAGGGAAGTGGTGCAACGATGTGGGTACGATCGCCCCCGTCGATCCGCCGTTTTCTCCTACACCCAGCGATGACAGATCCGTATCACAGTTGCTTGGTTTCGTCCAACACGCTGACCGATTTCTCTGAAGAATAATCTGCAATCTTTATCAGCTATTATTCTTCCTCGGTCGAATTCAGAAACTTGGTCAAAAGACGCTCAATGTTTTCTACGTGGCATAGGTAAACAGCTTACGCAAAAAAAAAGCCGTACTTCAAATCTCCAATCTGTTCTGCCCTTATATAGCCCTTGCGGGTGTCGCTACGGTCACCCGTGATGTGCGTCTACTATATAATGCTAAATATTTGCATATTTCATCGCTGCCAATGCATGATGTAAATTTCAGATGGTTTGCATGCTTCCTTCAGGGCGTTGCATTTTGTGTGGCCAGCAATGCACATTACACGTTGTTCCTTTTGAGTGAGGCTGCGATTGACTGTTTTTTTAAGCACAGTATCCTGGAGTAAGAAATACTGTGTTTTCTGAACATGGACCACTGCATCATGGGTCTTGTTCAGTCTTTTCTTCAATCGTCTTTTTCAGAATCTGACGAAAATTGCAACATTGCTGGGACTCCATCTGAAGTATTATCTATTAGTGCATCATTGTTTTTAGATGGTAGGTTCAGTAACAACTAAAGCCTCTTAAAAAACTAAGCTTCTTTTTTTCCCAAGATATTCTGAGAAAAGGAGGGGGGGGGGAACCTCCTATTACTGTATAATAAAAAAATTAGTCTTAAGAACAACTAGTTAAAAACATCTCCATGTTTTGTTTGGAGCATTTTAGAAAAGCATAACCACATGAAACCTATATGAAGTTTACTACTCCTCTAGTGGCAAATATATACTCTCCAATCATAGCTGCGAAAATTTTAATGAACGAATTATCACAGCCGAAAAAAACAAATCGCTTGTTATAGAATTATATTATATTTGATAAATCTATTACGCATGGCTGCCATTTATATGTTTTAGTCCAATTTAAAAATTAATAAATTTTCTGAAATAGACTTGGTGGCAACGATATAAATAAATCGATGAATTTATAGTTCTTTTTCTTTTCCAAAGATATGTATCATTTATACATAGTTCTTTTTATTTATAGCTCAATTTAAAATTATTTGAAGAGGTTTTTTTAGGCATCAGTACTTTTCGCAGTACTCTTTTAAAAATAGCATATTTAAACATTATAAATACTTTTTAGGAATCATTACTAATAAGTATTAATACTTATCCAATAATATTTCAAATAAATTAGCGAAAAGGGGGCTCTCTATTCAATAAAATAAAAAAAATCGAATGTTTTGATCAAAATTAAGCATTTTAACGTGTTCGGATACCTAAGAGTGACAGACTACATTCTAAACCGTGATTTAGCAAAAGCGTATAAAGGAATATTTTATTTTTGATATTTAGTGTCAGTTGAATTAGAATATACATATAAAATTATTTTAAGAATATTATCACAAGAAAAAAATATTTAAATACAATTTTTCTTTCAAAAAATGAAGAAATAATGACATATTTTCAAAACATTCTCCTTTTGTGAAAAATGCTTCTATAATAATATTTTGTCTTTATTAGATTGGGAGACTTCTACATACCAAGGTTGAATTAAAATCGTTGAAATATATAATTTAAAAGTAGACTTATTCCTATTTTATTATATCAGAGTCCAGAAATTTTTACAAAAAAACGTCCATTATTATTTCAATTGATCGTAACTCTGAAAATGGGATTTTTTTCAAAAATTTTAGTTCAATCCCGATAAAGAAGTCATAGCTTTATATAGACAAAATATTATTATAGAAGAACTTTTTATAAAAAAAAAGGAATATATATATATATTTTAAAAATGTCTTTTTTTCTTCATTTTTTACAAAAAAGTGGCATTTAAATAATTTTTTGTAACAATATTCTTTAAACAATTTAAAATAAATATTATAATTCAACTGACGTTAAATATCAAAATATTACTTATTTATTCGCCTTCTCCAAACTACGGCTCCGAAAGTAATCCGTCACCTTAAAATAAACATTCAAACCATGTATTTCAGGACTCAATGGTCTATCCTAAATTAAACTTAACTCTCCTTTTCTTACATCAGTCTTTTTCTTCCAAATAAAACCTACCGTAAAATCCGGTGTATAACGCGCACCAATACTTCCAAGCTGCAATTTTTAGTTTTTTGATGTATTCGCCGTATAACGCGCACCCTCCCCCTTTTTACCAAGAAACCTGAAATACATGCGTGCAATGCTCTTGTGTTTTGAAGTCATTTAGTCGAGGTATTATTCAAGGCTTTTGATAAAAATAATGTACTTCTAAAACAACAACCTCTTAAATTTATAAGGAATATCATTTCTTTCAAATAAACAGTATTCCGATTTATGTAGAAGTCTTAATTTTTTTCTATGATTATCATTTTTTTATTTTTAAAGCTCCCATTTTTATACCCGGTGTATAACGCGCACCAGTTAATTTTGATTTTATTTTTTGTGTTAAAAAAGTGTGCATTATGTGCCGGTTGTTTACGGTTAATATGTTAAAAATTTAAATAATCGTTAGTAAAGCATAAGCATCAAGATCTATTTTAACTGATTTACCATCTATCTTCTACACTCACGTATAAAAAAAATTCTACATGAAAAATTTTTTTTAAAAATACTTGCTTAGGAAAAAAATGATAGATTATTCATTTATTTTTTAATCTTTTTTCTCTTTGTAACTGGAGTAACGATATATTAAACGAAACAAAATCAGTCTCCCCTTTTTAATTTTCCATCTCTTCTCCTATTATCACAACTGTTACAGAGCTTCCATAATCGTGTCGGTAAACAATACCCAGGAGAGCCAGTCTCCTTAAATATGCCACTCGGTCTCCCAAATAACAAATTTAATGTCTTCTTGGTCACTTGCCAAGATCCTCAGCCGCCGACTGGTGCCTGCAAGACCAGGGCTGCCCCGTACTGCATTCGAAAAGACATAAGAACTGATTTTATAACTGGTAAAGTGATTGATGTCAGGCATCTTCCCAGTAATGGAAACGGTACACACAAGGAGTGAACGAAAAAAAGAGCAACAAGGCATTCTTTTGTCACATTATTCGGTGCTGTGAATAGATTGAGATCGACAATTCAACACACACCGACGAAATGTAACAATAAGTTCATTATACGCCCTGAATGGAAAAAGGGAAATAACGTTTCATTTTTAACCCTTCCTTTCTTAGAGGATCTCATTCTCCATTGTAAGTTGTCCGATTTCGGCATGTTGCTTTTCTTATCGCCGGCTCTCATCTAACATTCCGCTGCGGAAAGTTATGAAGAGACCTCTATTTAGTACACAAACTACACTTCATTCATTCTTCTAATTGAAAAATTGTTTGTGAAAGAATCGTGATAGGGGATTTTTTTTACTAGTTTTGTTTGGGTCGTACTCGAAATTTTATAATTACTTTTTAATTGAAGTCGATGTAGTGTAGCTATTTTCAACCGGTGCTGCACGAAAATCAATAATGAAATCATTTATGAAACAAGCTGAAAGAACAATAAATATGTAGATAAGTCTCATTAAGGTATCCGACTACGTTCGGAACCGTGATTTTAAAAAAGCGCATAAATGGATAATTTTCATGATATTTAGTGTCACTTAGATTAGAATACATGTATGAAATTATTTTAAGGACATTTTGATAAAAAAAACAATTATTTAAATACAATAATATTTTGACAAAAAATGAACATAGAATGACACATTTTCAAAATATTCTCCTTTTGTGAAAAATGCTTCTATTATAATAATATTTTGCCTGTATATAGCTCAGACCTCTGTACAGAGGCTCAACTATGATTTTTGAAATATTCACATTATTTTCAGAATTACAATCCATTGAAATATAAAAAATTATCGGCATTTTTTTCTTAAAATTTCTCCCCTCTGTTGTCGTAAAACATGGATTCAAAAATTCTAGCTGAGCTATATACAGGTAAAATATTATTATATTCGTAATTTTGAACTATGGTCAAATGGCGAGGGTAACACCTGAGCTGGCATCCCCTCTCCTAAACTTCCATACCACACCAACAGGAGGATGTTAGAACCTTGATATATTTAATGTGCATCGGCCCCCTCTACACGGTCGGTATTCAGCGGTACTGGTTCGAACTCATGACACGCTGGCCACAAGTCCGTTACCTTGACCACTAGGCTACCACGGCCGGCCACTATATAGAAAGGGGTACCTTTATCTAGTTTCATTTGTAGGATCAAGTGTACCACAGTATAAAATTCTGAAAATCTACTCAAGACTGTGGCGTAACGTACACCCACGCATCTCTGGGACGTAGACAGGATTAAAGGGGACCTAAAGCCTAACTGATACCAAGTATGTATTTAATCTGTTCATAAAATATTGAAGGCAAAACCTGTCTTTGCGGGAGGGTCCTAATATTCTCCGTTACGCCACCGACTCAAGATGCACAAAAACCATTGGTAAAGAAAAAAAACTCGTAAATTTGAATTACTATCTAACGACAAGATCAATTTTCAAACTGGAACCCCTATCTCTCTAACTTCAACACTACAAAATTTTGAAAACTTAAAAGTGTAGCCTAATTTATCGAATTGCAGTTCTCATTATTTCGCGATTCACGGGGTATTACAGCACTTGAACACTAAAAGGTTTAAAAACATAATTCCTTAGTTTGCTGTAAAATATTTTTTTGCAAAAAGAATTTATTTTTTGACAATTGGAATCTGTGTGTGTTTAAAAATTTAAAAAAAGAGTTACAGATATAATTTTTTATTTAATAACGAAACGGAACTCCGAAACAAAAGCAGAAGCATCGTAAATCGGACCTATCCAAGAAACAATGCAGTCCATTTTGAACTAAAAACATCGGGAATTCTCATAAAAAAACAACAGAACCTGTCAGTAAAAATATAATAGTCTCCACTTCTCCTTAAAAGCTACTGTCATAACGTTTCATCCGAACTTCTCTAAGGGAAAACATTTACTCTCCTTCAAACTAAGGAGAAAGAGACAGGGATTCTCTGGAGTAGATTTTTAGTGGGTTTCCACATGGCTCCTCTTCTCCACACAAGTGCTTCGAGTACTTTCGAAGAAGAAGAAAACCAAAACTAATCCTGGGGCTATAAATACTGTAAAGAGACATCTTCCGCTTCAAGCAAGATTTAGCGCGTATAATAATCCCAACAGCTTATTTTAAGTAGAAATAAAAAGAAAATGTTCTTCAACGTTCGAAAAAGGCTGGAACAATTAACTTAGGGGTAAAAAAGAATGATTAACCAGGATCAAGACGGCGATTATTTAGGAATAAATTGAGTGAATACAAATAAAAAGCATGATTTACTTGACAAAAGTGCTCCTTTCAGAGTTTCATATTTAAACAATCTTGACTCGATTATTTAATAACGGAAAAGATGCGCATATTTCCGTGTACAAACCGAGAACTTTCGGAACTTTTTTAAAGCTTAAGTAAGGGTCTCGGCTTATATACTGATCCGCTGATCTCGAGAAAAAAGTCCTTTAGAAAAGGAAGCTATTTATTTTTTTAAATTATTTTTTAACATGTTGTGTTAGTCATGCGCAAGCAATTCTAATCTTTTAAATGGAACTTTTATCCTAAAAGGGAAAAAAAAGGAGTCACAGAAATCCTTCAAAATTAGTATCAGAATCTGAGTATTCGAATAATTTTTTGATTAAAGTATCCGACTACGTTCGGAACCATGATTTTAAAAAAGCGCATATATGGATAATTTTCATGGTATTTAGTGTCACTTAGATTAGAATACATGTATAAAATTGTTTTAAGGACATTTTGACAAAAAAAATTATTTAAATACAATATTTTGGCAAAAAATTAACTTAGAATATTTTTTTTCGAAATGTTCTTTTATAAAAAATGCTTCTATAATAATAATATTTTCCTTAAAGTAAAGACTTCTCCTGAGAACTAGGATTTTTGTGAACAATTTACATTATTTTCAGAGTTACAACCCATTGAAACAATTATCGGTGTTTTTTTCTTAAAATTTCTCCCCTCTGTTGTCGTAAAACATGGATAAACCCACTTCTAAGTAATATATTTCAAAAATTCTAGTTAAGCCAGTGTTTCTCAAACTACGGAGGCCCCCCTAAGGGGGCGTCATAACCCTACAAGGGGGACGCGAGCCTCTTGAAATGTCGAAAAAAAAATATTTTAAAAATTATTAACTTTCTGAAAGAAAACAAACAAATATATTCTGACATAATAAAAAAATAAAGTACTCATTTACAATATAATGCACTTATAAATGTATAGGGCGCAATCTATTTTTTAATTAACTTAACACTAAGTTATGGACAAGTTTTATAATTACCAGTGACCCTATGGATTTGTCATATATAAAATTACATGCCAACATTAACACTTGTCTTGATAATTTGTACGGTTTATAATTAATCTCTTAAATACCGATTAAAAATTATGCGATTTGCTCTCCAATTTTCCCTTGTAGCAAGAAGGTAAGCGTATGTGGTGTATTGAGGGAGGTGAGGGGGTGTAGAAAAAGAATAAATAATCAAATCCCCTGAAATAAGTTAATCCTTCGCTAACACTGTCAAGGTCATTTTATTGCTTTCTAAGGCCTTAGGAATAGTTTTATGGATAGCAGTACACAAAAAAGATACAGCTTCGGAAAGACGTATATATACGTCTGAGGGCAATAAACACAGTGGCTGAGCGAGACGTTTATACACGTTGGGAGCTTAAGAGGTTTAACTCGTATTGTATGTTTAGCATCATGGTATTATTGAATTTAATACATCGCTATTGTATGGAGGAGGGCGCGATGCAAATAATGACTGAATATTGGGTCGCAAACATTGGAAGTTTGAGAAGCACTGAGTTAAGCCTCTGTACAGAGGTCTGAGCTATATACAGGAAAAATATTATTATAATAGAAGCATTTTTCACAAAAGGAGAATATTTTGAAAATGGGTCATTCTATGTTCATTTTGTGTCAAAATATTGTACTTAAATAATTTTTTATTGTAATACTATTCTTAAAACAATTTTATATATATTTTCTAATCGAAGTGACACTAAATATCATATATATTATCCATTTATACGCTTTTGCAAAATCCCGTTTCCGAACGTAGTCGGATACCTTAAATGTCTGAATGCATATTTTAACATGAGGCGAGTTTCCTTCCAGGGCATAAAGCATAGGTCGACGATCACTTGCCACATACTTATTTCTCTTCCGCTCATTCTCCGAACCAAAAAATGGAGCAGAAGATAAGACTAGCACAGATAATCTTCAAGATAACAAATGAATGGGAAAAAATGTATTAGTGCCAGATAGGATTGTAAAAAATAAAACTATCATCTTACTTAACAGCAATTTAATTGGAAAGTATCCCATTCGTTTTACCCGCTAAGCAGTGGTGTAACGTACACCCCCGCATTGCGGGGGGGGGGGGGCAAGGACTATAGTGGGAGCAAAGTCTGACTGACGCCAAGTATGTACCCTCCGCAAGCTCCGATTTGAAGCACAAAACCTGACTTTGTAGGAGGGCCTGTGGCACTCTAAGGGGCCCAAAGTTTGGCTGACGTTAAGAATGCATTTGGGCTTGGGGCTCTAAACCTGAGTTTGCAGGGGGGGACTAATATTCTCCGTTATGCCACTGAGGAGGGTTCTAACATTCTCCGTTACGCCACTGTCGCTAGGTCAGTGGTTCTTAAACTTTTGATCATCGTGGTCCCCCTTTATGTATCAACCTGACATCGTGGCCCCCCAAGATTTTGAACAGCCCTTTCTGACTCCTAACTCATGGCTGAATGATTTAAAAGTTCCTTAATAATTGTATGTCTGGGGTTGTTACTTATGCAGCCTTTTAACATTTCTTTTTTTTTTTTTCTTTTAAGAAAACAGTTAACATCTATTGAAAATATATATTACACACACAAAATACTAATTTCAAATAAATAATGTACTCAACAGTATTAATTAAATTTTTTAATGAAAAGGATGGTAATGCATTTCTTTTACAAGTGCTGCTATATGAGGCGTAATATTTGTAATCTACAGCCTCAATTCCTGTTCTACGTTTTCCAGATGGTTTCTGTACTTATTTTTCAAGATAAAGAGGAAAACGTTCATTCACATAAATAAGTAGTTTGGAAAGGCATCAGAACTTTCAAAGTTTGCGAGGAAAGCTCGGAAACTTTTTCTTTAAGTGACCCAAAAGTTTGGAAAGGCCTTATTCTTTTAACTTTACAAGTTTCCTGTCACGCAAACGTTTCCCTCTTCTATCGCAGAAATTTTGAATTGTAATCAAAAAGCCTATAGGAAAATATCGCATGCATGAATTCTGGATTACAATTCTAGAAAAATTTTAAAATCAGGTGAAAAAAATAAAAAGTTAAAAAATGCTGCTTGAAAGTGTCTTTTTTTTTTTATCTAATGAGGCTGCGGATTGGTGTTTTACCAATTTGCAGACATAGTACATTCCCGGAAGCTGGTATCTCTTTTTAGTGCGGCACCATACAGGTGAAATACTTAATAACTATTGACGCCCAGTTTTCTCCCCAGAGGGAGGCACATGAGCTCTGACGATGCGAAACTGCACTGAGGAGTTTAATTTTGCGGAGAACACTCAAGCCAAACAGGCACTGAAGGATCTTTTACGTGCCGCATGATCAAACGACATGGACGCTGTCGATTTCCTACATCATGAAAATCCATCGACTTTGGCCGAGCTTGAAAGCATAGTTGCGCGTTATACGCCGGATTTTATGGCATATGATGTTAAAAATACGGATATTAAAATCATTTGACTTTTTTTTAATGTATTACAAGTAGAGAAAGACCACAATTTAAGCTTTGATCAAGAGCTTGTGAAATTCTTTTTCCCTCTATTCTATATTTTATTTTAAAAAATATAAAAGCCAGATATTTTAATTGCATTCCTATATCAAAATTAGTTTACTTTGAGCTAACATTTTTAATTTCTCGCACCAGTGGAAAGCATAAGTCATCGCTAGAAAAACTCTTAAGAAATTATTCGAAATATTTATTATTCGATTTAAAAAAAAATAACAATAAAATCAATACAAATTAAGGTAGTAGGTCTCGGTAAAAATCTTGATTCTTATCGGAAGTCAGAGAGAGAAAAAGCGAACCAGATAAAATATAGATCCAGTGAATTTACCAGCTTAGATTTCGGCAATGCGGAATGGTGGTATGATATACTTTTCATTCAATTTATTAGATTTATTGAGTTTCTTGCAGGTAGGGGAGTACGAGGAAAATCTCGACAGGTTTTAATCACTGGAGGCGGTTTGGAATTTGGTTCGATTTCTTTAAATTTAAAAGCGGTGTTGTTTTTCTTANAACTCAGAAGTGAAAATGGAGTAAATGCCGCGCATGTGATTAACAAGGTATAATTAATAAAAAAAACATATTAGCTTCTATTTAGTTTTATACTTGATAAAAGATGCACAGACGATGTACCCACCTAAAACGGATTGCTTATTGTGATAGTATTAAGTTCTGTAAATAGTAATGCTTGTACATGAAGATATAGATTAACCCTTTATCTACCGCATTATGATTAACTGCATTTTTTTTATGTTGAGACATAGCCATCCTGTGATGACTATGTCTATTAGGATCCGCGTAAGCTAGAGGTGTGGGATTATCTAAATGATGAGACATTTTGGATTCTTAACACAACTTTTATTAAGAAAAACTTAAATTACTTAATTCTAATTAACAACTTTCTTAAAGTGAGAGTTAACACCCAATTAAACCTTATATTCAAGTCAGATCGCGCAACTACATCACTTATCTTAATTATAATAAATTATCTGACTAATCTAACTTCCTATACAAAATATTACCTTTTGTAGAGTCACCTTCCTTCATCGATTGAGGTAATACCTATAACGTAACTTTAGATGAGAAGATTCAGACTTTCTTATAATTTAATTGATATGAACGTATCCTTCTTCCAAAGCTATAGGACGACTAACACTTGATCCGAATGATTCCACACTAAATTATCTCTAGACTTGTCACTCCTTCTCATCAAACTTTCTATCCTTTTAAAGTATATCTCATTTACATATTCGATCCGTTTCTCTTCTTGGTATTGGGTTGGAAAAGTTTTGCCATTAATCGTGGCCGTCAAAGAACTTAGGAATTATGTTAGAAGAAGGACGCGAGAGACGTCACAACCCCCTCCAAAAAGAAAAACGTGATTTATTTAAGGGTTCTCAATGCCCTTAATAAATTACGTGCCTAAATTTTTATTTCTGAATCTCTTCGTTTTCTAAGTTTTATTTAAATTTTAATCTTAAATCCTCATTTTAACTTTTATAATTTCCAATATTTATCTTGACTTTAATTTTCATTACTCATCCTAGAATTAAATTTAATATTCAACTTAATTTTAAATTTTAAACTCGTGACAATAAATTTTACTCCATTAACTAGGCCAACATTAATAATTACTGTTTAATTCATGCCCACTCTCACTTTTTACATATATATACTTAAAGTAACTATACACTTAAATTCTCTAAAAATTTTCCTGGGTGCGCAGACCCAAACTTTGCATCTGTATCATCGTTTCATATGGAGCTGGTATTTTTGCTCCAATTTTTCGGTGTTGAAGTTATCTATTTCTACAATTTTCAGGGTCTGTCTCCCTGAAATGAAAACTCTCTAAATTACTGTTTCCAATTTATGTTTACATAATACCAGTAAGTTTTACAATTTTTATTCATTATATATTATTAGTAAATCACAATAAATTTTCATCTTCATCCCCACATCTGGTTCCAAAAAAACTCCCAATGAGCCGCGCAGCGCCGTTATTATTATTGTTAGTGCCCTGACTACGCAGCGTTTCTATGAACCAGATGCCTCATAATACGGAACAATACAACAACATATATATATACACATATTATACAATTACAAACATTTTTCAATAAACTATTATAACAAATAACCAAAGGAATTGTCGCATCTCACGAAGTCATACATCGAAGCAAACAAATGTGCAATTACAATTGTTTTCTCCAGAAAAAATTTTTTAACAAGTCAAAAGTTCAAAAATAAATATACACTCATTGTAGTGTTAACTTTTGCTTGGCTTATAACTTTTAAACACCGCCCGAGACTTCTTTCTTTGCAATAATTCTTCCGACCACTTGTTGGAAGATCATAAAAAAATGAAACAATACAACCTGATTTTTATATTCGGTCTCCCACCATGACGTCCAAAGATGAGGTGCTACCACTTTTCTTTCCTCGGCTGCACTGGAATTTCTTATGTTGATTGTTGTAGGGCTTGTAATCTCCTTGTCGGCTTTTTCTTGTTTTCCCTGTTGCGTCCTTGGCCGGTCGGGACTCCTGTTCTTTTCTCAGGCGTGGCCGCAGGTTGTACGTCGGTCCATCTGGAACTTCAGTTGTTTCTGTCTTGTTCTTCTTTCTACTTCTAGAAATAGTACTGGATGAAAAAGTTCTTTTATTATTGTGTCCCTTTTTGTGCCATTTTCTCTGTGGTCCACTTGCCCCTGACTCTCCTGATCTCTTTATTCCCTTATTGTACCTTGTCCTTTTACTTTTCCTGTCATTTCCAAATGAACTAGGAAGCGATCTGATCAGTGATCTGCGTTTATGGGTCCTATCTGTATTTTTATATTGATTTGATTGGCGACTAATCCCTTTTGCCTCTAACTTACGTTTCACCGCAGATTTTTCTTTCCCATAGTGTGACTCATTTAATCCTTGATGTACTTTTTCCGAAGTACTAGTTTCCTGACTTGATCTTATACTATTTGGGATACCTGTTCCTAACTCGACCTCGTCACATTTCCTATGACGATATATTCTTATTTGATCCACGTTAACCATTAATCTTTTTCCTGATTTCCATATTACAATATTATTGTTATTTCTTACTTCTAATACTCTATAAGGTCCTTCAAATTTTTGTTTAAATTTAGCGCAGACTTTGTTAGCTGCTGAACTTAAAGGGTGTGTTTCTATTAAGACCCAATCATTTACCTTAATTTTTATGTCTTTTCTTCGTCTATTATAATATCTTTCCCACCTTTCCTGTTTAATTTTCGTACTTAGTCTAGCTTCCCTGAATAATTTCTCTATATTTTGTACCCTGAATTCCGAACCTTCCGAAATCATAACTAATTTTTGAAATGGGGTAATCAATTTTCGACCCAAAAATAATTCAGCAGGTGATTTTCCCGTTGTTTCATTCACCGCCGTACGAATAGCGTAAGCAAACTCACGTAAGAATTGATCCCAAGTATCGTGTTGATCATTAACATAATTTGCAATCATTTGCACTATATCTCGATTAACTCTTTCAGTCCGATTTGCTTGTGGTCGATATGCAACAGTCTTCACATGCCTTATGCCTAATCTTTCACTTAAGTGCTCAAAAATTTCGGATATAAATTGGGGACCATTATCACTTATTAATTTTATTGGAGCTCCATAACGCGATATAAAGTTATCAAAAAAATATCCGCTATTATACGAGATGAGGTCTTTTTAAGAGGTATAATTTCAGCCCATTTGCTGAAATGATCGGTTATTACTAAAATATAGCGATTACGTCTTATTCTCGATATAGGATACGGGCCTAACAAATCTAACGTCACTATCTCATTTGGATAATTTGATATAATTGGATTTAATCGACCAGCTGGTAACGTGTTTTTATAGTTATTAACTTGGCACATATGGCATGTAGAGACATATTGATCAATGAATTTTCTCATGTACGGGAAATAACAAACGTCCCGAATTTTATGATACGTTTTAAATCTTCCTAAGTGTCCAGCAATTGGACTGTCGTGAAATTCTCTCATTATTTCATTCCTTAAAGATTTTGGAATGTATACACGCATTTCACCTAATGACGTTGCGTGTTTCGCATAAAATAACAATCCTTCAATTAAACGGAAATCGTGGGACCAATTCTCACATATCGTTGCATTAACCGAGTTATCTTCCGGGTTTTCTAAATATCTATAGATATAACCTAATTCTGGGTCATTTTTCTGTTCTGTTATTAATTGTTCCCGCGAAGTAAGTACTAAATCCCTGATTATGGCACAATTAAATTTTTCTCCCACTATACTTTCCACGGGATTCCTTGAAAGTATGTCAGCCACTGTATTTTGAGTTCCCGGTCTATGTTCCCATTCTATATTGAATTCTGCTAATTTGAGTGCCCATCTAATCATCCTACTCGACAAATTTTTGCCATGTGTTAGGCGTGTTAAGGCAGCGTGATCCGTTATTACTTTAATGGGTAATATTCCTAAATATGTTCTGAATTTGTTTAACGCCCATACTACTGCTAGACATTCTCTTTCGGTTACTGTATAATTCCTCTCTGCGTTGTTCAGTGTACGTGAAGCAAATACAACGGGTCTGTTTTGTTGATTAAGTACTGCTCCCAAACCGATCGAATTGGCATCTGTAAATAACTCGAATGGCTCCTGAAAGTTTGGTAATTTTAAAACTGGCGCTTTTGTTACCGCCGCCTTG
>BMAV01004850.1:53713-91067 GCA_019973955.1 Trichonephila inaurata madagascariensis
TTTAAAAATTTTATTATTATTATTCCTCTCTTTGAGACATTCATTATTGTTCTCTTTTCTTAGTTTCATTTTAATATGTTAGCAGTTTTTCTTCCACGTGTTGTATTAGGCTGAACTTTTCAACTTGGTTCCCCCCCCCTATTATGTCGAAAGTTTCTGCTGTACGGGGAAGGTGGATCCATAAAGCATTGCTAACCCCAATTCGCTGGCCTAATTCAGCGACAGCTTTAGAAATCATAACAGGTCTCCAGTTTAGTCCAAAGACTTTTTTTGTATCTACATTTGTTGTGTCTGGTGAATTCCAATTTCTTCCTGCTTTAGCATTGTAGGTTCTAGTATTTCTTCTCATTTATTTTATATTAATATATATATAATAAACTGAGAATAATTAGGATTACCTTAAATAATAATGTAAAGATAAGGATATAAGGTGCAATTATAATTATTAAAGAAAATGAAGTACTTCAATCCACACACACACAGTCTCTGTATTTCATTGCCAACTCCAGTTAATATAAATGCAAAAAAAAAAAAAATATTTCCTAAAACCAGTCTCAAGTAAACATTTTAACAATTTATTTTTCTAATCTAATATATTATCCCCCTGGATTGATTAAGCAGGAAATTTAAAAAAGGAAAGTGAGAAAGGTCGTTAGTTACTTCCAATTCTTATCTATCTTCATAAATTTCAGAGACGTGAATCTGATCTTGAACGTGATCTCTTTGAAAGAAAAATAATCGACAGGAAACTTTAAGAGCCTAAAACCCCCATGACGTGATAAAAACAGAAGTTAATCACATACAGTTAAAATAACAGTATGTGTTTGCAATTAAAATCCTGTTTGTTAGCTCAAATATATTGAAACTGTAAATACATTAATATTAAAATTTTGCCCAAATGAAAAGTGGACAAGTTTAATAAAAAGAATGACTTTATTGGTAATCAAAAGAAATCGTTCTGGGAGTTGTAACTGAGAACCCATATTTTTGGCAGGAGGTTTATAAAGTACGGTCTAGAAAGTACGTGGGTGATTTTTGAGGAAGTTTTGCCCAGCTTCCTTCACTTTATCGTCCAAACAGAAATGTAAAAAAGCCTTAAGTGGCTTAAAGGCATAGAAGTAAAAGGTGACAAATCCTGTCTCTAAGGTGGGTGTTCTAACAATTTCCCAACGGATTTTTTTATAGTTTGTCTTTGTTTCACAGGATACGTGTGAATGGACATTTTCATGGAGATCCGATATCGTTTGCTTCCCTTCTCGAAAACTTTTGCATCAATTATTCCAAGACGTTCAACCTAAACATAGCTTCCCATAGGCAATCAATATTCATCAACATATGTCCGCATTTAACTTACCTCCTTTAATCAACAACCATATTACCACACTTTGCTCCAATCAGGATGCATAATTATATGGTACGACGTTACTTTCAATGTATTTCCTCTTCCACTAACAGATTTCACTATTAAACATGAAGTACAGTGCGCACTTTCTACCTTCCTTCGTGTCCCTGTTTCATTTATCTGCTGTATTTGTACTCATTCTGACGCAATCTCATCTGTCCACTTTTCATTTGGGGAACCATTATACATTTTTAGGTAATGGGGAGGGTAGAGTTCGCTACGTTCGGTTCCATAAGCACGTAATTTACCACTGGACCAAAATGATTACTTCAGTTCGTGGATAGGTGAACAAACGATATAGTTATTATGGCGTGGGTGTGAGTTGTTGCTGTCGCGTTATTTGGATCTGACGGCTTGTTTTGCTGGGTCATGTGGGTCTGACGGCTTTTTTTTGTTGCGTCATGTGGGTCTGATGGCCTCTGGTTGCTCTAGAGGCGGATAGATGACGGCACGACAGCTCCTCGAAGGTAGCATTTTTCTTTGTTCAGCCAGTGTCACCAATGCGGAGGATAGAACTCGCGACCTTCGAATCAGTAAGCACGTAACTTACGCTGGACTAAAAGGATCACTTCCATCCTGAGACTGTTACTGGCTTATATATAGACAATAATTTAACCAATTAAGTTCTGTAAATTTAAGTTAATGAATTTTTAGAAATTTTATCACTTTTTTAAATGATATAGCTTTTGATTTTCAAGAAATAGAATGTTTACAGTCAGAAATTATATTTAGTTGAAACATTATACACTAAGAAATATTATAAAGCTGCGCTCATGGACAAAAAAATTAGAGCACCAAGAAATAATCGCGGGATTGCAACGAAACTTGGCATGAAGATATATGTCGGGGAGATATGCCAATGATTAGAAATGCAGCGTGATTGCACATTACATATGGACGGTAGAGGGCGTTTAATGTCGTTCTCCATGAAGTATAAAACAAGTAATCAAAGCTTGTTTTTGTGTGCTGAATCGTTTACAAAGGAAGAGCTGAGGTAGACATACCATTACACCGTTTTCGAAGACAATATGAGCAGCTTTCGCAGTTTGAGAGGGGGAGAATCATCGGCATAATAGAAGCTAGGTTTTCAGCTAGGCGCGTAGCTCATCAATTAGGTTGCTCTGATTGTGTTGTGAGGAGATGTTGGGACTAGTGTATCCAAAAAATATCAATTACACGAAGAACGGGCTCAGGACGCCCTCGACAGACCAGTTGTCGAGAAGACCGCCACATCGTAAGAAATGCAAGCGTAGTGCCAACTGCTTCATCAGCCCCCATTCAGGCCCAGGTTAAAAATTCACTAAGGATCCCCGTGTCTTCTCGAACCATACAGAGGCACCTGGCTGAAGGACATTTAGGATCGCGGCGCCCATTACGTGTGCTGCATTTGACGCCCACCCATCAACGCCTCCACTTGGAGTGGTGCCGTACACGAGGAAACTGGACTGCAACGGAATGGAACCAGGCCGTCTTTAGCGACGAATCCAGATTCAATCTCAGCAGTGATGACAATCGTGTTCGTGTGTGGAGGCCCCATGTTGAATGCCTCAATCCTGCCTTCGCTTTACAGCGACACACCACTCCCACATCTGGTGTGATGGTATGGGGTGCCATTGTCTACAAAACACGGTCACCCCTAGTATTGATCCGTGGCAACATGACAGCCCAGTGGTATGCCCATAACATCCTTTAACCGCATGTGTTGTCCCTCATGCAACGGGTCCCAGGAGCCATTTTTCAACAAGACAATACTCGGCCTCACACGGCAAGGTGTCACAAGACTGTCTCCGCACTGTTGCTGCCCTTCCTTGACCTGCCCGATCCCCAGATTTATCCCCAATCAAGCATATCTGGGTTCATTTGGGACGGTGAGTTAGTATCCCACGAGTTTGAATGAACTAGAGACAAGGTTACAGCAAATATGGAACGAAATGTCTCAACATCATACTGAGCTTGTATGCCTCAAAGCCCGATCGTATCGCATCGTGCATTTGTGCTATAAAGGGGGTTCAAAAGGGTATTAAATCTTTCGTTCTTTTGCCTTTTTCTCTGAAATAAATTATTCTTTTTCTTTGATTTTCAAATCATTTCTTATATTAAAGTAGTCACTACGCATGTAAAATTTCGCTTCATTTCGACGACTTTTTCTTGGTGTGCTAATTTTTTTGTCCATGAGTATATAATGAAATTGCCCCAAACCCTAAGCTTTTGAAGTGAAAATTACAGTTTAATTTGCCGTTTATGAATACTAATTCCTTGATTTTACAATCAAATGATTGATAAAAATGAGAAGTAGCTATTATGCGTAAGTGCACGCTCTTGTGTGTGCATGTGTGTGAGTTTGCAAATATTATTACACTTTTTTAACGTATCAGAGATGAAAACTTGTTTTAAATAGTTCGGGATGAATCAACTTTAAGAATTATGCTACTTTCTGCTTTAATTAGTAATAATTATCTATTTCAGTATCTCTAATTGCTCTAATTATTGACTTTATTTGTAATATTGGCATTATTGTCTACAAATATTAAAGTTAACTCCATTTTTATTCGTGTCTAAGTAGAACTTACACAAGTTTCATAGCCTCGCGAAGCAACTTTTGAATAATTAGAGCTTTTTTTTTTAAATAAAAAGGAGAAGAGGAAGGGTAAATGTAAAAAAGAATAATTAAAAAGGTAATATCTTAAGTTTAAAATAAATGTATTATTCTCATTTCCTTGCTTTTTCTTA
The DNA here is from genome assembly GCA_019973955.1 of Trichonephila inaurata madagascariensis. NCBI lineage: Eukaryota > Metazoa > Arthropoda > Arachnida > Araneae > Nephilidae > Trichonephila > Trichonephila inaurata. Next base: position 57,846 of record BMAV01004850.1, read on the forward strand.
CATTTTATTACAACTGTAATAATGATTTTCTTACATAACTAAACAGTTATTTTCCTTGAAATCAATCGTTTTTTTCTCTTTACCATTCCCTAAATTTCTTTCATTGTTTAATGTGTGGCATTTCTATGGATTATAATATATGTGCTGTATATTTTTGAACTGTAAACATAGCTTTTTTAAAAAAATTAATGAGTCTGATGAATCCTACTTCTGAGAACCTCGTGTTGATACATCTGTTTGCAGAGTTAAATTGTAAGAGGTTTAGATTATCTTGTTTCATGAGGAGAAAAATTTGACTTTTTAGCAAAATCAATCATCTTGAAGTATTTTTTAAAATAATGGATAAAATTAATTTAATAATACAATTTATCAAACATTTTTCCCTGTTACCTCCATTGCAATTACCTGCAGCCCTCCCCCCCTCCCCCAAATTTATCGACATTGAATTGAAGATTTATTCTTATTCGTTTATTTCGTTATTTCGCGTATAAAATATTTTTCACAGCTACATATTTTAATTTTTTTAACGAATGATTAAAAAAGTAATCAAATTGAAACAAATAGTTTATGAATAAAGAAATTAAAAGAAAGCGTATTTTTAAAAACTACCATATAACTTTATTTTGAAAATTTCATTTTAATATTATTTGCGTATTAAATTACGTGTAAGTTCTAACCTAATCAGCGAAGCTAGAGCATTCCAGAAAAAATATTACTAGCCAGACATTAAGATATAGCGAGTTCTTAGAACTTTCAAACTAAGAAAGAGACAGAGCAAGCCAACCTAACTAGTTTTGAAGAATACAAGATACATCAGCTCTTGTAGACTAGAAAATCCCTAGCCCCTTTTTTACTTAAATAGATCCTAATCCTATTTGAATAAAGATCAGCATGTAAAGCAGTAGGAAAATTTACTTTAGTTATGTGTTTAATATTTATGTAGAATTAATAAATATAATTGCATAAAAAAGATTCATCGGCATGCATATCGTTGTTTCCTCCATAAGTAAATACAACGGTTCGTAAACACTACTTATTTCGTCGATAAACATAGGAAATTATTAGCTGCTTACAAGTAAAACGACTTGGCTTCCTTGATAAAAATCGATATAGGAACTTATCAATTAATTATTTAAAATAAGTTTATCTTTATTTTGTTCAGTTCCCCAGTTATCCAATCACTTCAGATGGCTTCTCGTCACTTTGCCTCTACACATAAATCATTCAACTACACTCTGGCTTAATAATTTTTCAGAAGATGCAATGAATTTTGTAATAGCAGCAAAGTATTATTTTGGTGATAATGTCACAAGCGGCAATGGTAATAAACATATATGAAATTTTAAAAAAAAAACCTGAAAAAATTCAAATGAAATGTAATCACAAAAGTCAAAAGGTTTCAATCTAAAAATTTTAATTCAATTGTAGTTAATTATCAAAATAAATGATGTTAATAAGCTCTTTAACCATGAATGTATTTGAATGAAATAAGTAAGAAAAGTTACCCTTTTATGTATGATAAATAAAATTGAAAAATTTTAAAATTTTATTCTGGACTGAAATACCACAATCCATATTAATGAGTTTCAGCATCAAAATATAATAAAAACAATGTGCACTTAATTATACGACTTAAAAGCAAGGAAATCAGCGGAGAAAACATGCTTTCTTGCTGATAGTGTGAAGAGTTCAGTTTTTCAAACTGTTATCTTTGGTTTAACAGTATAGTCATTGAAAGTTCTTTCTTCCCTGCTTTTTATGAAACGAAATATCTCTTTCTCTCTCTCTTTCTCTCTCTCTCTCTCTCTCAATCCAATTTTTTTAAAAAAAATTTCCTTAAAAAAGATTAAAAAATTTCACTACAAGCAACACTTTCTCATGAGTGTCATTGCAGTTTCGGTGAGTCTGAGTTTTTATTAAAGGGGACAAAGCAATACGAGATCTATTGGTGACGGATCAAATGATTTTGAACCACGGTCAAGTGACGAGTACAACACCTGGGCTGGTATCCTCCAAGGAGCATCTTTTTTCATTTTTAAGTTTTTAATCCTTCGATGTGGTGATATCTGTAGCCTTTTCCACTATAATAAATGTACATCGTCCTTACTAAATATGTACTTAGTTTCATTTCTTCAATCATTGTCTATTCTTGATTATTCCGAAAAACGTAACTGTTTCTTAACAATTGTCAAGCAGTGTATTTTGGTTTATTGATGATATTTATACTGCGTACAAGTGAAGTTTACCAAATTTTTCGCCTCTGAACATTAGTCAAACTCTGTTTAATCAAATCAGTTTTATAATGAAAATTTCTCTTAGTATGTACAGACCACTTCAGATTACAGTAATGTAAAAACTCTTGCCAGATAAATAAGTGATCAATTCATTTATAGCATGCTTCATCTAGAAATTCGTAATTAAGGGTATTAATATACATCGTGTGGATCAAATTTTTCCCGCTCCATTGTGTTATGACTTTTTATGCAGAAATTGCATCATTATTTTTGGATTCTGATGTTCTAATATAAATACTAGGTGTGACACACACATACAAAGAACTAGACTAAGTGTGCAGTTTGAAAAAAGAGTGGATTTGGCAACAACTGTTTTGAGGGTGTCAACCCACACCTCTCCTGTATCCATGTGGCCAGTTCTGCCTTTCTTGGTTACGCCAGTTGGGGATACTACGTCATTGAGTGAACACGTGCAACTGCATTCTGCAGGGAAAATGTCGAATCCGCATCAAGTTTCTTGAGAAACATAAGAAATCATCCACGAAAACATTTCAAATATTAACCGAGGCTTATGGAGATGAAACTTTGTCTTGTACACATGTGTTTGAATGGCATAAGTGGTTTTCAAGGGGAAGGATCAGTGTAGAAAATGATGAACCTGCTAAGTGCCCAAGGCCAGCGATTTCAGGCCAAAACATTACCAAAATTCGTGATATGGGTGGGTTCCCTCTCACATCAGTATCCAGACTATTAACCAACACTACTGCATTGAAGTTTTAAAAAGACTTGGCGAAAAGATTAGGGAAAAAAAGCCAGAATTGGAGAGTAAAGAATGGCTGTTGCACCGCAAGACAATGCACCCGCTCACACGGCTCTATCTGACCAGCAAAAACATTACTTAGATGGGACATCCTCCTTATTCACCTGATTTGGCCCCATATGACTTTTTTTTATTTCCTACATCAAAATCTTCCTTAAAGGGAACCCGTTTTACCCCAGTCAAAAAGGTTCAAGCAAACACGGAGTATCTCCAGAAAGGCCTTCCAAATACCTCGCAGACCTCGTTACCAATAGTGTCAGCACCGAATGCAGAAATGTTTGAATGCTGAAAAGAACTACTTTGAAGGTGATAATGTCACGGATAACCGATTCTGTACTTACAATAATTTATTGGACCAGTATCTTTGTGTGTGTGTGTGTCACACCTCGCGTTACATTAATTTAAAGGGTTTTTTTTTTCTTTTTCTTACATTTTTAAAAATTTTGCTAAGCAAAATATACCTTTTCTTTCTGTTTTGGAAAGCAGATGTATGGAATTAATTTTAATATAGAGTTGTTTAGCCTTACTGTTTTTTTTTATCTTTCTCATTTATATACATTAATATTTTTTCTCTATTTTTTGGGGATAATAGTTTTGATAATCATTGTATAGCTTTTTTGATTTTTATATTAATTCCTTTCAGAGAGAATTTCCTTTTATAGAACTGTAAAAAGTTTATATATACAATCTATCTAATTCCAAACAATTTTTAAACAATGGAATTATTTTATTAAAATATGAATAAGTTTTTTTTAAAAAACATTATTTAATTAATAAATTAATTATTTTTCTTTATTCGAATTGAATCCTAAAATGAATTACACTCACAGTGAAAAAGAATATTTACATTTTAGCATTAATTTTTAAAAAATGAAATAATTTATTTGGAAGAAAACAATTACTTCTACTCATGCTGAACTTTTTTTTTTGAGACGGCTTTGTTAAACTTTTGTGTAGTAAAATCTCAAACCTTTATACAATAATTTTTATCCTTAAAAAATGTTTATTTACAAAACCTAACAGATTTTGTGTTACTCATTTATCTCTCGTCAATTTTAGCTTCGAATTCTTCAATTTTTTTCAACTTATCAGGCTTCCAACAAGTAATTTTTTCTTGTTTTGGGAGTTGAAGTTCTTTTCCTCGGGGTGAATCTGTTTCTTTTTCAAAAGGTCATAGAAATTAAATTAATATTTTTACTCTAGAAATCTATATTTTCTCACAATTTGTTTTCTTATCATTCAGTTAATATATGTGATAATAATTTCCGGATTCATTATGTAGATCTCTCCTTAAAATGTATGTACAATTCGTTTTGATTCTTATTTATCATGCTTGGAATATACGTAGATAATGAATTTTCGACTCGTTGCACTAGAAATAAAAAATTTGTAGAATTCAAAGAATAAAATTTCTCGAAAACAATAGCATGCTCTTTTTATTCATCATTATCGTACCCTGCCAGACGTAAAATTTATACCAAGTTCCGAATGAAATATATTTTAAAATAAAATATTATTTAAAGGGACATAATACGATTTACTAAAAAAAATCTTTGATTTAAGGATTTCACAAGTTTTTTGGTGGCCCTGAAGTTTATGCATTAGGGAAAACGTATAGTTTTTGTGCTTAAAATATCACGAAGAGCTAGCGATTTCATAATTAAAGAAAAATTTTAAATTTTATGAAGTGATTTTAAAATGCTACACACCTCCTATAATTGAAGTACAGAAATGAAATTTGATTTACAAGTACGTCAAACTATGTATAACATAAGTTGGTGTGGGTTTTGTAAAAAATCCATTTTTTTTATTAATGCATGTGAGAAATTCCTTAAAAATGTATAAATTTTACAATTAAACATTTTTTTAAAAAAAATCCATACCAACTTTTGTTACATGAACTAAAAGCAATAGTTAGAAAAATCATCAAAGCATTTGGCCCAATAGAAAAAAAAAGTACCTTGGAATATAAAATAATTATTTTTTCTTTCTGAAATAAATTAATTTAAGATTTGTATCCGCCATCGGGATGTGAATAAAAATAAATCTTAAAGTTGTCATAACTCTGAATTTTTTATAACTTTAAGTTTCCAAATTTCGGGAGATTATAATATGTATGTATTAAAATAACTTAGGCTTAAAAAATTGATTTGAACTTTTAACCGATTCTTGTCAATTGAGCCGTATTGTGTCTCCTTCAATGTGAATATCTATAGTCATTCTCCTTAAAATTTAATTTCTCCATTTTGTTCAATAATTCAATCTCTTCCTCTTTATATCTCGAGTTATGTTTGAATCCTACATTTTAGCAATTCTTATTGTATTCGTACATTATTCTTATTGTATTCGTACATTATTTTTATTGTATTCGTATATTATTTTTATTGTATTCGCACATTATTCTTATTGTATTCGTAGATTATTCTTATTGTATTCGTACATTATTATTATTGTATTCGTACAACACATTATTATTATTGTATTCATACTACACATTATTATTATTGTATTCGTATACACCGAAGAGCCAAAACATTTTTGAACACCTACTCATTAACATGTTACACCACTTTCTGCCTGCAAGACAGCTGCAACTCGCTTTGGCATGGATACCTTAAATTCTTGGTAGATGAATAGCGACATGTTGTACCAATCGTCTAAGCAGTAGTTAAGTAAAATCTAGATTTTCAACTTGGTGGTTTTTGATCTCTGAGCTGTCTTTCTACGAAAGCACAAATGTGCCTAATCAGATTAAGATTCGCCGAATTACATGGCCAGAATATTAATTAGAATCCATCTTTATGCTCCTTGAGCCGTTATAACACAACTCAAGCCTTTTAACAAGGGACGCTCTGTCCTTCTGGAAGGCTCCATTTCCAGTTGGGAAAATAGAGTAAGGGTGCTACTGATCCGATGTTATGCTCAGATAGTCTACACCTTTCCTTCAACCAGAACTAAGAGTTCCAGAGGCTTCCATGAGAACTTTCTCCAAAGCATAATATCGCCATCACCAGTCTGTACACATGGAGAGAGCAAATGTTTGACTGTGGAAGACTTCCCACCCTAACCATTGACTTGATGAATTAGAAATCGTGATTTATCCAACCGGGAAACTCTCTTCTTATTAATGGTCCCGTTTCAATGTTTCTGAGTCCACTCGAGGCGTAGTTGGCAATGACGCTTGGTCAGCAGAGGCCCACGTCCTTTGATGATGAGTAGACATCCAACAGTTTGACGTCTATTGCTGGTTTTATCTCATTTATCTATTTTATTCAAATACTAAAAAATGGCAGATCGCGAAAAGCTTACTAGTCGTGCTGTTTTGTAGATACTTGTTCCTTGGGCTATTATAATCTGCGACCTTTCAAATTCGCTTAGATCAGCCTCCTTTCCCTTCACTCAAAAAAGTGCACGAATAATAGCTTACAATGCTTTACAGTGAATCTTTGGGCATATGGGCTGCAAGAAGCCCTCAATTTCATATCTCACAAGTTTTTGATGGAGAAGCGACGAATGTGGTGCTTTCCAGTCTGCGAGATACTGCGTGACCATTGGTATAGAGGACTGGTCCGGGAGGCGTGCGAGTTCTTCCTGATGTTTTGGAAACCAAATTTTTCTTGAGTGAGAGTTGAGTGGCTGCTCTCTGATTTGTAATAATAGCTTACCTTTTCTAGCAGCAGTCAAATACCATTATCTCTTAATCCCGTGGCTTACGCGTCATCCAGACGAGTTCCTTGAAAAATATTGAGGTGTTCATAATGTTTTGGCTTGACAGTGCTTGGCAAGTAAGAAATAAGACGTAGTAAAGCAAAGTTACGTTTCATTACTAGCATTGTTGTTGTTGTTGTTACTTATGCCACCAGATCGAGAGCAACATCAGATCAAGTCCAGCGAGATTCATCATGGCAAAAGCTTGCATTTACGCCGGTCGTTATCCGTAGCTTTGAGCATCAAACAGGTGACAGAACGATTTGGCTCGGTTCCACCCTAATTTTGAGGGAGAACACCCTGGGAGGTGGTCAAGGGTTCCCCTCTCTCTTTCTCTTCCACCCACCTCATGGGGGGGACTGACGTAATAAAACGTAGCAAAATGTATTTATGTATATCTACTTTTTGCGCAAATTTATTCTTTGTATAAAGAGGTAGAATAGTGCGAAATTTCAAAAATTAGCTTATTATTTGTAAATACAATTTGATTGTTTAATATTGTGAAATACTTTGAATTTCAATATCGTGCATTTTGCAATTTTAAGTAGTGAAAATATAATAATAATCAAAAACACTTCTGTACAGATCATTCAATCAATCAAACACAGAACTGTTCAGAAAATGAAATATTCATATCCCAAGCGATGGCAACATGTCTCGTTGAAGAAAAAACAGCATGGAAAATGTATTGTTTCCACGTTGTAAGGAGCAAAGCTATTCCGCTTATTCTGATCGATTTTAAATGTGAATGGGAAAGGAAAAGCTCTTTATTTATAAAGAGACTTTCATTTACATTAGTCCCAAAACAGATTTACCGACTTATATTTAGAGTACTTCAACAAAGAGAAAAACTTCTTCATTTCTTTGACTCCCACAAGGAAAAAAATAGATCTTACGCGGACGCAACCGTATCTTAAAAGTTTTAATTAAATATTTCGCATCTCGAATGAGATACACGCTCGTACACGTGAAAACATTTTTGTATTCTTCGTAAATCTATTCGAAGAAAGCAAAATAAATATTCAAAGCAGTCCTCCTCTCTGATTTTCTGCGAGAGAGCAGACACTGCAAAAAATGTTTCCTGCTGAGAACTTTAATTAATATCTGAATATCTGATGAGAGCTTTAAGGATTAAAATTCTCGCCTTAGAAGATAGGGAAAATGCTTGGGGAATTTGTTAACGACGGTTAAACAGCTGTTTGACATGAGATGCGTTGCTTCAGTGCTAATTTAGGGTACTCAGCTACGTTCAACACATTTTTCTTTTTTGTAAATTTGAGATATGAGGTTTTTTTGTTTGGTTTTTCCTGATTTATTTAGAAAATTGTTTGAGAAAAAAACTACCTAATTCTTTTTAAGGTATCCGACTACGTTCGAAACCGTGATTTTAAAAAAGCGCATAAATCAAAAATTTTCATGATATTTAGTGTCACTTAGATAAGAATACATGTATAAAATTGTTTTAAGGACAATTTGACAAAAAAAATATTTAAATACAATATTTCGGCCAAAAATTAGCTTAGAATAACCTTTTTTCAAAATGTTCTTTTGTGAAAAATGCTTCTATTATAATAATATTTTGCCTGTATATAGCTCAGACCTCTGTACAGAGGCTCAACTATGATTTTTGAACAATTTACATTATTTTCAGAGTTACAACCCATTAAAATAATTATCGGCGTTTTTTTCTTAAAGTTTCTACCCTCTGTTGTCGTAAAACATGGATAAACCCACTTCTAGGAGATAGATTTCAAAAATTCTAGTTGGGCCTCTGTACAGAGGTTTGAACTATAGACAGGCAAAATATTATTATCATAGAAGCATTTTTCACAAAAGGAGAATAATTTGAAAATGGGTCATTCTATGTTCATTTTTTGTCAAAATATTGTACTTAAATAATTTTTTATTATAATACTATTCTTAAAACAATTTTATATACATTTTCTAATCTAAGTGACACTAAATATCATAAATACTATCCATTTACACGCTTTTGCAAAATCACGGTTCCGAACATATTCGGATACCTTAATCTTATAAAATGGGGAAAAACTGATGAAGAATTACATAAATGAGGTAAACTTTAACCAAAATGTTGATGGATAAATTTTTAATTTTTCATCATGTATATGTTACATTACTATCCACTTTTAAAATGACCAAAAAGATAAACGATGTTTAAACTTTTGCAAAAAATAAAATATTTTATCATGGTTACACACACAATATGAAATCCCTTTAAAATAACTTCATATAAGTGTTGCTAAATTTTTTTAAGAATTCAGTGATTTTTTAAAAAGTTGCTTAAAATAATTCAAAAATACACAAAACATAGGAAAATTAACTCAGTTAACTATCTTCATTACTTATTATCTTACTTACTTTTCCATCAAAATTTTTTGAAAAAATGCATTTTGTTCAAAACAGTTTTTGATGTCGGTAACTGCACACTGAAAATGACATTTGTTATTACTAAAACAATTATAACGTTTGTACTAGTAAACGGAAAACAAAATACTTGTTAAATTGTCCTACAAAATTTAATCATGAAACTGTTTTATCAATTTTTGATTAAGGTATCCGACTACTTAACGACAACTTTTTTTTAAAAAAATGGAGATATAGAGATTTTTTTTTGTGGTTTATAGATTTATTTAATTAGAGAGAGTTTTTTTTAAGAAAATAAGGCTAAAATTAAGAAGAGAAAAATAAATTATTACTACTAAAATGGGAAAAAATAGGTAAAAATTGGCAAAAAATTACATAATAGGGGCATTTTTTTCGAATAACTCTTTAAAGAAAGATCCCTTTCTCGAAAGCGTCCCAAATAAAGGTAGATCTCTCGATTCCTCGCAAAAGTACATAACCCTTTAAGAAATCGACCGGTAATTTTTTTTTTTTAGGAATTTTCTAAATTTCCGTAAGTCCAAACTTTGGAAACACTTATTTCGGAATAACTTTTGTGTTTATTAACTTATTTAAAAACTCTGTACAAATAGTAAACGAACAAATTCTCCGTTTTTCAATTTTGATGTATTACTTTGTTATTCCTTTTTGAAGTGACCTTCAGGATAAGAGATATTTTAATTTTTACAAAAATTAGAGCTTTTTACCTTAGTTGTTATATGAAATTGCTTAAAAAAACATTGATCATATTAACATAAAGAACTGTAAATTTTGTAATGAAACAGTGATTGCTAATTCTGAAGGTTAAAACACTTCTACTGCTATACAGAACATACACAAAAAATTTCAGCAAATTATTTTAAAAAAATTTTCGCTGTCCTCGTTTGAGTTTTTCGAAAAAAAAACACATTTCGAGTAAAACGCATTTTTAAGTTTAACATCTTATGTAAAGTTACGACGTTTGCTTTTACTAAAACACTTGTAGTTTTTGTTCTAGTGAATGGAAAATAAAAACACTTGGTATTTTTATAAAGCTAATAAAATTGCCTATAAAATAAACTCATAAAAGAAATTTGTCCATTTTTAAGAAAAATCATTATTTTAGGGTAGTCGGATACCTTAAATTCGGTATTTTATGGTAGAAGCAAATTCTTTTATGATATATTTATATCAATGGAATTCATGATTAAAATTTGAAAGTTGTTTTTCCCCAGTTTGAAAAATTTATGTACAACAATTCATTGTACTTATAATTAGTATGATAAATATATTTATTATATAATCAATTTGCATCTTATTAATGAGTTTTTTATACATTTATTTTTCACTTTACTTTTCAGAAAAAATTCCAAATTTTTTTAAAAAAATTATTATTTAATCCATTTATGTTTTATTCTTCTTACAGCATTATGAATAACAACTTGATATCAAGTTTTAAATTCTTTTGAAGGATCGAACATATTTTTTCTTAAATAAAGTTTGATGAATCTTCCTTTTTAAAAAAAAGAGAGAGAGAGAGAGACGATGTAGTGCGTTTTAGAACTCATTGAATTTCAAAATACATAAAATTATATAGTTCTTTTATACAAAATTATCCAACTCTGTATTAGTCGTATCATATGTTTTGAGATCTGTGTTTTCAAACAAGTAGTTTTAAAATCACATAAGAAATGAAAAAAAAAAATGTCTTAATTTCTTAGATAGTATGGCTGACGTAAAAAAAAAAAATTCAATGAAACAGTAATTCAAAAATTTAAGAAAAAACTCAAGTACTAAAAAAACACGCCATTGGCAAGTTTTTTATAAATTTCTTTGGAATAAATTTAAAAGCTTATTTTGATATCTGTAATAACTTTCATTAAGGATCCGATTACGTTCGGATCCGTGATTTTGCTAAAGCGTATAAATGGATAATATTTATGATATTTAGTGTCACTTAGATTAGAAAATGTACATAAAATTCGATTAAGAATAGTATTACAATAAAACATTATTTAAGTACAATATTTTGACAAAAAATGAACATAGAATGACCCATTTTCAAAATATTTTCCTTTTGCGAAAATTGCTTCCATTATAATAATATTTTGCCTGTATATAGTTCAGACCTCTATACAGAAGCTCAACTAGAATTTTTGAAATATATAACTTAGAAGTGGGTTTATCCATGTTTTACGACAACAGAGGGGAGAAATTTTAAGAAAAAAACACCGATAATTATTTCAATGGGTTGTAACTCTGAAAATAATGTGAATTTTTCAAAATTCATAGTTGAGCCTCTGTACAGAGGACTGAAATATATACAGGCAAAATATTATTATAATAGAAGCATTTTTCACAAAATTAGAACATTTTGAAAAAAGGTTATTCTAAGTTAATTTTTGGCCGAAATAGTATATTTAAATATATTTTTTTGTCAAAATGTCCTTAAAACAATTTTATACATGTATTCTAATCTAAGTGACACTAAATATCATGAAAATTATCCATTTATGCACTTTTTTAAAATCACGGTTCCGAACGTAGTCGGATACCTTAAATAAATTGAGAAATTCTTACTGTTACAAAATGTTACAGTTTCACTTCTTAATACTTCCAAAAATTATTCTTATATGGAAAGAAATAATGTATGAAAAAAAGGGTTTTTAAAAATTAATGCATATATATATATATATATATATGCCTCTTTTATATATGTAATATAAAAATATATATACATATTTATTTTCGTAACTTTTAACGTAAAACTTAATGATGCAAAATGAATGCATTATTTCATCTCTTTTCTCCTCCAAACACTAAACCTTCCCTATAGACTTAGTACCACCTCTGTCTAGAACAGAGGTTCCCAAACTTTTTTGTCTCATAGACCCCTTGTCATGATTTTCGGTTTCGGGTAGACCCCTGCTTACTTAATACTGAATTTTTGCAAATTTATCAACTTAAATGCCTTTTTAGCAGCTGGTACTACTAATTACTTTAAAAGAATTAAATTTCTAACAGTGGGGAAGTATAACGTTTAAAACCTATGTAGTACATGTGTTAATTAATTAAATTAAAATTAAATAAACACATAAAATAACAGAACAACAAACAAATGATTTAAAGGAGAGGGAAGAATACGGTACTTCAATAACAAATTTTTGTCATTTAATATCAATCTAGTCAGGTTTAACCCAAAATCTCCTTTGTTAATACTTAACCAGCTTTTTCTTTTTTAAATTTTTGTTTTTGAGTGATTGGTAAACTTACTGAAACTACCTCTTACTAGGAAAAGCAATTAAAAACTTTCTCACGATAATCCATAATTCGCTACAAATAACAGGTATGTCTTTTTTAAAGCCAAAATTGCTGACATCCGTTTCTAAACTTTATTTTAAGATCTTCGTTAGGGCCTATTCTGTTCAGTTCCTATTGTAATATGATTTTTTTTTCAATCTGACTATATGAATTAATTGTCTACTGTGGTATTATTATATAAAAAAGAAATCTCAAACCTAGTTTCAAAATCTGAGTAAACGGCATTTAAATGTTGAACGTAGGGTAAAATGTCCTTACAGATTGTCTGTGACAAATTGAAAGAATTCGAGACGTCAAATATTATATTTCTTTAACTTAATTCTGAAAAGAAATGCTGAAATAGTCCTTATCTTAATAAAACTTATGCTGTCACCTAGTAACCACAAATTCACATTACTAAATTTAGTAAATAAATCAGTTAAATTGGTAAAATCTGGTTTCCACTAGATAAAATTTTTTTAAAGATTAAAGTCACGATCTGGTTTAACGAGAGCCACTATCATAGACCCCCATTTACACCTTATGGACCCCCAAATTATTTTTTCGCTGGCGTAAACCCCTTGCAGGGTATCATAGACCTCTGGGGATCTATATGGACCACTTTGGGCATCGCTGGTCTAGAAGAACAGAACCAGTAGAGTCCTGGAAAATCCCATAAATCATGGCTTTTGGGGGGAATTTGCCTGTTTGCTATCTCTCTCTTTTGACATTCCCTATTTAAATATCGTCATCCCCCTTTTGCGTGTCACCCACCACGCATTATAATACGTTGTCCCAGTCTTCTTCCTATAAATGAAACACCGTACCTTCAATAAATACTTTGAATTCCATAGCTCTCGTTACTGGGTCACTGAATTATGACATATATATAATACTGAATCATGATAATTTTGAAATCATATTTATTTTTGCATCAATACACAATCAAGTTTACATAAGTTTCATAATATCAATGTTATAAAATTATTATAAATGAATCAAATTAGATTAAGTAAGATAAAAAAAAATAATTCTGTTTGACGAATCTTTTTTATTAGTCAGTTTTCATATCACTTTATTTAGTCTTCTTCTGAGTATGATTCCGAATATGATTCAGATTTCGATTCGGAGTATTCCTCCTCAGAAAGGCTTTTTGAATTAGAGTCTTCTAAAGAATAACCTCCATTTTCTTTTGCTACTCTCATTTTCTTTCTTTTAATAGAACTAGGCTTGCGCGATTTCAAAGCTTTTCGTTTCCTACCTACAGATGTTCTTGGCGCTAAAAGTATTAAAAAATACATTAAAAGGACATATTCTCAAAGGGCAAGAAATCACTTTTGTAGAATTAAAATTTTAAGAGACTGCAAACTAAATTATGTATGTCTGGTGATGAAAAAAATTACACAGGGATATTAAATTTAAATATGTTGAAATATAAGTTTCCTATATAGATTTATCAAATTTATTACTTCATTTGACTTGATTTATGTCATTGTCAAAATTGAAAATTTGTGAAATTAGTACATAATTTTATTGACATTTTTCTGTTTTCTCGGAACTTTAACTCAGACTTTCGAGACTTAGATACAATATTTAAATAAATGTACTTTAAGACCCGATAATAAAATTTTCAGATCAGTTACAAATGCATTTTCTCTTACATCTTCTTGTGACAACTTTGAAATTATTGTCGTTAATTAAATACAAGAAGATTTTAATTCTAAGTACATATAAAATGTTCAAGAAGATGTTTGCAGCAAGGTATCAAACTGTTCATTTTAGCAAGAGAAAATCAGAAAAATCAAATGAAAATTCGTCGGCAAAAATTTAAAACTTAAATTTTTTTCTATAGATTTAAGTAGTGAATGATGCTACGATATAGGCATCAAGACTGGAGAATAGAGTAAATAATGGAGCTGAATGTTATTAGCTATTTTGATAAATGGGACTTTCATTATCAACAATACAAAGAATAATACTAATGATCAAGACGATTTAGATTTATTTCGTACTTTGAAGCTGCACGAGGAATATCGACTTCGTGTAAATTTTGAATCTTGGTCAAATAGAACACCTGAGCTTGTGACGGCTCACGCGTCCTTTCTCTAACATAACCTCTGTGTTCTTTGACGGCCACGATTAATGGCAAATCTTTTCCAACCCAAATCCAAGAAGTGAAACGAAGGATAGATGCAAATAAGATAACATTAAAAAGGACAGAAGTGTTTTAGTAAGCGCGATGGCAATTTAGAGAAAGTCCAGTTTGTAAAAGGTAGAAGTGTAATTTGACTGCCTACCCAAGAATCACGGACATTTCGCCATTTACTATAAGGTGCATACCATTGCACTCGAGCATAGCTGAATATCTGAAGTTGATTGGACAGTTGCTTGGAATTCAAGGTAGGAAGATTATTTTCCGAATTCGAAATACTATTAGGATTGAGAGTAGGCGGATAATATAATTATTTAGATAAGTGATCCAATTGCGCGATCTGTGTTAACTACGGCTACGTGTTTTGGTTTATTCTCACTTAATATAAGTTTGTTCGATATATAAATAATTTAAGTTAAACTCTTAATAAAAGTCATATTAAGAATTCTAAAATGTCTCTTCATTTCGAGAATCCCACACCTCTAACTTACGCTGAAACCCCACGATATGGTCGACAAAGATCGGCCATATCACAAGCTGGCTATTTACTCTCCAGGCTTCCACAACACAACAACGAGAAGATTTGAGTAGAAACAAAGTGTATTAGCCCCTCTACAAGGAAATATCTTAGTAGCACCCATAGATGAACCCACAATTCCAACATGTCTACTCTGCTACTACAGCTGACTTTCGGCCAAACTCTGGTTGTATTTATTTTTTAAAAGAAATACGAAATGGAGGATAAATTCAGAAAAATAAATTTATCTCTTTGTATTAATGTTCAATTCATTTTAAAATAAATTTGTTGCTTTAAAAAAAGGAGTATTTTACTCAAACCTTAAATCGGTAAAATGTATGTTATTGTAATAGATGCAATAATCTGTTTATCTCTCATGTCTTTATATTTATATTCCTCATTATTTTCTTTAAGGTATCCGACTATGTTCGGAACCATGATTTTAAAAAAGCACATAAATGTATAATTTTCATAATATTTAGTGTCGCTTAGATTAGAATACATGTATAAAATTGTTTTAAGGCCATTATGACAAAAAAAAATTATTTAAATACAACATTTTGGCAAAAAATTAACTTAGAATAACCTTTTTTTCAAATGATCTCCTTTTGTATTACTATGATTTTTGAAAAATTCACATTATTTTCAGAGTTACAACCATTTGATATAATTATCGGCGTATTTTCTTAAAATTTCTCCCTTCTGTTTTTGTAAAACATGGATAAACCGACTTCCAAGTTATGCGTTTCAAAATTATAGTTGAGCCTCTGTACAGAGATCTGAGCTATATACAGGCAAAATATTAATACAATAGAAGCATTTTTTACAAAAGGAGAACATTTGGAAAAAAGGTTTTTCGGAGTTAATTTTTTGCCAAAATATTGTATTTAAATAATTTTTTTTGTCACAATGTCCTTAAAACAATTTTATACATGCATTCTAATCTAAGTGACACTAAATATCGTGAAAATTATCCATTTATGCGCTTTTTTAAAATCATGGTTCCGAACGTAGTCGGATACCTTAAGAACAATTAGATATATTTCATCTTATTCACTGTCCTACCCAGTAAAATATATGTTGGGCCGGCAGAGCGATCGTCCAGTCGGAAGAGTATTTGGCTTGAAATTGAAAAATATGAGTTTTTGTATTTCTATTACTTAAGGGACGTTGTACGCAGAAATATTTGTGCACTTTGAGAATCTGTAGAGAGCGAAAAATCCTCATATGTAATGGAGTGAGTGGTAATATATATATATATAATTCAATCACAACACAGGAATCAATCAAAAAATTGAAACCAAATGAATCCTATAACATAAAATCCCATTTCAAAATATCAATGGCGAATATAGAAGACAAAATTCCAACGTTTTCAAACAAAATTAAAAAAATATAAAATAAAAATTTATAAAATATCCAAGTGCAACCTCGGACTTAGGACCGATAAGTGGGGTTAAACTAGTTTGATGGTGCCAATCTTCCCCCTATTGCAACTTGGTAAATTAATCGTAAAATATCCAATTCTCAAAAATTTAAAAATTAAATAGTTAAAATTAAACCATTACACTTGAAAAATTAAACTATTCGCCATCGCATTCCGAAAGATATTATATTAAAATATTAAAATTTGATATATATATATATCAAAAATAATAAAAAAAATTTGATATATATATATATATATATATATATATATATATATATATATATCAAAGCCATACTATTCAATGACTCGAGAGCATTTGACGACGGACCTCGTAATTTTGAACCATGGTCAAGTGACGAGGACGATAACTGAGCTGGACCCCATTCTCCTAACTTCCACACCACACCAGCGGGAGGACGTTTAAGCATCGATAGATTTAACGTGCATCGTCCCCCTCTACACTGTATACTAGGCTCGAACTCGTTGCCTTGACCACTTGGATACTACGACCACCATGTGTATTGGAAAAAGAGAAAAAAGTGTTGGCCATATGTAAGAATTTGATTGTAGTTGAAATAGTAAGTTTAAAGATTTTTGAAAATTCGTGAACTCAATCACTCAGTCAGGGAATGGAAGCACCATAAAAGGGCTTCAACATATTTTTTACATTTTTGCTTTCACAAAATCTAAATTTTAGGTACACAAAATCCATAACCCTCATTATCACTAAATTGCGATGTTCAAAGAGATTTCTCCAATCCCCAGACCCATCACAGAGTAAAAATACTTACAGGAAGCTCATACCAAATTTATTAATAAAAATATCTAAAATGTTTCAAATTGTAAGTTTGAATGTAATTGTAACGTTTCAATTATATTTCCATTTGTAAATCAACGAGTTTGAAAACTTGAGAACTTAAGGTACTTAAACTTACTTAAGGTATCCGACTTCGAAACCGTGATATTAAAAAGGCGCATAAATGGATACTTTTAATGATATTTAGTGTCATTTAGATTAGAATACATGTATAAAATTGTTTTAAGGACATTTTGACATAAAAAAATTCATTTAAATACAATATTTTGGCAAAAAATTAACTTGGAATAACCTTTTTTCAAAATGTTCTCCTTTTATAAAAAATGCTTCTAAAATAATAATATATATATACTTTGCTTCTATAAAGACTTCTCCAGAGAGTCTGAACTATTTTTTTTTTTTTTAAAAATTCAAATTATTTTCAGATTTATAACCAATTGAAATAATTATCACGTTTTTTTCTTAAAATTTCTCCCCTCTGTTGTCGTAAAACATGGATAAACCCACTTCTAATTTATATATTTCAAAAATTCTAGTTGAGCCTCTGTAAAGAGGTTTGAGCTATATACAGGCAAAATATTATTATAATAGAAGCATTTTTCACAAAAAAAGAATATTTTGAAAATGGGTCATTCTATGATCATTTTTTGTCAAAATATTGTACTTAAATAATTTTTTTATTGTAATACTATTCTTAAAACCATTTTATATACATTTTCTAATCTAAGTGACACTAAATATTATAAATATTATCCATTTATACGCTTTTGCAAAATTACAGTTCCGAACGTTGTCGGATACCTTAAAATAATAAACGCAACAGAAAAAAACTCTTATTATAATTTTTAAAACAGCGTAATATATGTAGATATTTTTCATTGTTTTTAAGGTAAATTACTTGACATTCTTCCTTAAGTCATTATGGCTATACTTACTTATATATAATTTTCTTGAAAGTAAAATTAAATTAAAAATATACATTGTTTCCGTTTCCAGATACATATCTAGTTATCTGAGTGTTGTTGTTCACTTTTTTTGTAGGCATGTACTCGATATTTATGGTTTGGGTGTACTCGTACTTGTACCTCATTCAAAACATTTTGAGTTTTAATTGATTTTTTTAATAATGTAATAAGATTTTATTACTAATTTGACTTAAAATGCGAAATAAAAAAAATATTTTTCATGTAACAAACTTTAAGTTATAAACTTAGTATTCTTAAATTATGTAGTATTTTATAAAGTCTCTTTGATGATTAGAGAATAAAATCTTCTAAAATTCATTACATTTATCACTAGAGGTAAGACTCGAAAAATGCGCACTTTTTAATTCATGTATTGTTTCCGTTCTTTAATAATATATTCAAAATTTTAAAAATGAACTTAAAATATTTGATTTTTTTGAGTCCTTGATTGAGTCTTTGAGTTCTTGATTTTTAAATAAAAATACAAAACTTATCAAACCCTTGTTATTTGCCTAACTATCCTTTCCTAAAATGCATTTTTATTGAAACATTTAGGTATTGCAGTAAGGTTTGCATTGTCAATGCTGTAATCGTTAGAATTATTGAATTAAATATTTAATAAATAACTAGTGACAATATATGATAAATTTTTAATGATTACTGCATTAAAATTTAGAACATATAAAATATTATTTTCCTTAGAAAAGATTTAAAATTTATCTCACTATATTTATAAATAATATAAAACTCAGAAACTAATTTATTCAGCAAAGAAATTATGCTAATCTGAATGTAATCAAAATATTCCCTCTGTAAAATATTTTGGCTTAATATAAGAAAACAAAAATATATACTAAAAAATGACTTGATTCTTTAAAAAATTATTGAAACTAAAACTTGTTTTTTAATTTTATTTTTTTAAGAAACTTGAAGAGATTACTTTAGAAAATTAACTTAGAATGATAATTACATAGTTGTTTGCTTTAAAGAAAATGATATTTATTTTGTGATTTTATTTACTTGATTTTTATTTTCACAAGAACGGGTAATCAATCTTTTTTTTTATTATTTTTTGTGTGTATATATATATATAATCAGGATTTCTAGAACTTCATTTTCAATAGATTTCTAAGCAAATGTTAACACTGTGAATAATTTTATTTTTAATTTAAAAATAAATTGAATAAAAAACATTATTCCAATTTAATATCCTAATAAATAGAAAAATTTATTTTAGAAGCAAACTATTACCTATATAAATATAAATCATTGAAGATAAATTTTATATCAACAAATGAGGTAGTGAAAGAAAAATAACCTTAAATTTGTATGTAACGTTTCATTTTTGAAAAAGAATTCTTTCAGAATCTACATTTTCTTCATCGAGATGAAAAAAAAATAATTTCCTTTTTCAATTAATGTAATGCTTTCTCTCTGCCTTAGAATTATTTAGATAGATTCAACTAAAAATGAAAAGGGCTTAAAAGAATTTTAATTTTCTTGTGATAAACTGTTATAATGTGTAATATAATGTTAAGCCTTATATTATAAGGCTTAACATTATCATTATGTATAGTAAAAACAACAGTTAATGAAAATTTGTTGATTTACATGCATTGATATCAAACAAGTAAAGGATTCATGAAATGTTTTTTTACATTTGAGATGCAAAAAGGATAAATTACATATGATCTTCAATTCTCTTTCCAGTTTTCAGTTTTATGAAATCAAAAATCACGAAATATGCAAAATTCTTTTTAAAAAATAGTTCGCAGTTTGGGACCGATATCAAGCTATCTTAGGCACAAAATTGGTATTTTCACAGCAGAATTTAACAAAAATAGTATTAGAAGATTATATTAGTAATAACTTGATTACTATTCAAGTTCAAAAGAAAGAATTTTTTCATATATATTTTGAATCACAGATTTTGCACGTATTATTAATTTTTATAATATATAGAGTCGCGAAACACCGAATTAACGAATTTTTCTCTTTCTCCAAATAAAATGATTAAAAAACCCTAATTCACGAATAATAAACCT
This sequence comes from Trichonephila inaurata madagascariensis, assembly GCA_019973955.1. Taxonomy (NCBI): domain Eukaryota; kingdom Metazoa; phylum Arthropoda; class Arachnida; order Araneae; family Nephilidae; genus Trichonephila; species Trichonephila inaurata. The sequence continues at coordinate 78,218 of BMAV01004850.1, forward strand.
CGAATCAATGAATTATTTCAGCAGTTGGAATTTTTTTTTATTGTGTATGAGAAAAAATTGCATTTTTTTTCAAATGACAAATCCTTTTTGTCCGGAACAGAAACACAACTTATACCGTAAACCACAAATTTCAACGGGAAATGGTGAAGACCATTTTTAACTTTACAGGTGCAGATGAGTCATGAGTGTAACCTATCGCGTGCGCCTGCAGTAGGGCAGCAAATTCCTTTCTTATCTCATTCCAGTTCACAACGCTGGGAATATTTTAAGGTTTTTACGATTATGATACATTTGATAACGTGCAACTGAAGCTGAGGAAATTTTTGATTAGTAAGAGCCAATGAACAGCGATTCTGAGGTAGAAATTGATAATGAAACTCCTATCAAAAACATTTTCTAATATTTTACAATTTTTAAAAACTGTGAAAACATACCTCTCGATATTATGCAACAGGATGTAAATGACGCAGTATTTTCTTCTCTGCATAGAGCCAAAAAGAACTCTTTCGAGTCAGGAATCAAAAAGATTTTCAAACATACATTTATTAGTTAATATCGTAAAATTTCCAATTAACTAGTGAGCAATAATTCACTAATATTTTTTAGCTGTTGAATAAAAAGAATGCAGTTTCTAACTATGGATATTTCTTGTGTAGTGCTTAGAGAATTTCTAAAAGGTAAATGCAAAAAAATTTGCATTTTGTTTGCACTCCGATACAACGAATAACTCAAATTAACCAAAAAAATGTTTGGTCCCAATAAATTCGTTAACTCGGGGTTCGACTGTATTTTGCTCACTTACTTGCTTCCTTTTCACTGGTAGTTCTCGTCCTTTTTTCAGTTTTTGTCAACCCCTTAGGAGTCACAGTATCTTTTTCAGTATAAGTTTCCGTGATTCTGTGATTAACATTCGAATTTTTAGGGACTTTAACAGAGGTGCGGTATCTCTTTTGAACAGTGCGAGAAGTAGAGGTGATCCTTCTGTCCATTCTTTGGAATTAACAGCACAACTATCTATGAAAAAGAAAATTGATTTCAACATGAGTTTTTGGGTTCCCAATCATGTGATCTTGGACATTGTGTATTCCTGAAATAAAACGTAAATAATTTCGCTAAAGCATTTTCAGTTATTCATCATTTTAAACTATAAGCAATCTTTGTCTAAGGCTAAAGCTAAATTTCTGATGTGTCACTTGTCGTGTATAGAGAGAGAAAACTCACATTGTATGGTAACCATGTTTAATATGAAATTAAAAGTAATTTTCAAAAGCAGTTTTGTTTTATTCTAAAAGGATTGACTTTTATGCAAAAATTATACTTTCTTATTTAAAAGGAGTCGGAAACCTCTATACCTACATTGTTAAATTGGCTGTTTTCGATGTACCTTTTCTCAAAACATGTTATATGTACATGCTTGAAATTTTTCATATACAATTAAAGAGTACACCTTTTCATTATACTTAAATGAGCTTTTAGCTAATTTTGAATTTTTTAATAATTTATAAAATATTTTATCAAACATAGTGAAATTTAACCCATTTTACCCATAAAAATATTTGTAAAAAGTAATTTTTTTTTTTTGCAAAAAGCTTGCACCACCACAAGCCAGTTAACCCTCCAGTAACTTTTCCGACACCTCTCCCGTGAGACTCTCACGGCACACACCTTAAGAAAGGATCAATGGGCCCCTGTTTCCAGGTCCCCTTCCTTGCTGAGGAACGAGATCGAGCCGGCTTTTGCCCCTTTGCTCTAAGCCAGGTTTCTGTCCCGGCCGAGCCGGCCTTGGGACACCTGCGTTGCCATTTGACAGATGTTCCGCCTCAGACAAACTGCCTGCCAGACACTGTCTTCGGAGTTCCTTCCATCACTAGTCTCGGAGAGTAATGGTTCAACGCACGGTTAAAAGTATTCTTATAGATAAGAATTTTGGAACATCACCGAATCAGTCCCAAGGCGATCAAAGTAGTGGTATTTCACAATTCCATTTTCACCACTATATTAGCCATCATTATAAATATGTCATAAGAAACTTGCATACCTGTGAACATTATTTTCCCTGAAGAGGTACATCGAACATCAAAAATTTACATTTTGGGATAAATGAATAATGTATAATTACTTTTTTATTAAAGCATTCCTTCCCGTACTCCAAATGATCTACCTTTTTGTTTTGAATCTCATGATCCTTTCTCTTCTTTTTCAGTCTTTTTTCTTTCCTAACTTCCTTTGTTTATCATAAACATGAGTATTTAACCTTTAACATCCTCTGTTTGTCGAGGCTCTCCATTGCCTGTACAGTGTAATCATCAGGCTCAGTATTAAGTTTTCTCAAAATTTCTGGTTTTGATACATTTCCCATATTAAATGATGAATTTGCATCATCTGTACCCAATGATAATACATCTATTTGTACAAATAATTTCTTCAATACACGAGACCATATTACGTTGCTTACACTTTCATTGGGATTTTGTGTACCTCCATGTAAACCCTTTTGTAGTAATTTTGGATTAAATATTTTGATTTCCATCATTCATTCAACTTTTAAGCAAAAACAAAATACTTTGTTTACATTTTTCGCGCGCGCGCATTTAAATGGGCTTGCCCCAATTTCAACGATTATTTAAAAATAGGTTTTAAGGGCTTCTAATTACCCTAGAGATTAAAGTAAGGTATTTTTAGAAAGGTAAAATCTATACAATTTAAAAATGTAAAAATCTCAAAATTGTCATATTGAGAAAATTTTAGGTTTCCAACACCCCTTAAATAAATTTTGCAAAGGAATACTTTATCATTATTTGGAAAGAATTATAATAACACAGCATTTAAAAAAACTTTAATGAAATTATCAAGCATAAAGATTGCCTTATATTATATATATGTATTTCAGAAATAGAGAAATAAATGTTTTTGTTATCATCACCGTTTTCTGAAAGAAAATGTTTCGATTTTCATTCATTATTTTGGATTGCGTCAAAGGCATCCCCTTTTGAATTGCAGAATTATTACAATTTTTAATGGGAATATGCAATAAATTAATTTATTTTGATAAGAACAATTCAAATGTTAGTCTGAATTGAGATAAAAACTATTCTTAAGGTACGCAACATGGTTGAAATAGAGATTTTTAGGTGTTTGATGTTAGGGCCATACGAAATAGAAGAAATATATATATTGAGGAAGAAAGAATAATATATAAAGCTAGAGAGAAAGAGAAAGCTTTTTAAGTTGTTTTTATAGCATTTCTTTATCTAACTTATATGAATCTTTTTAATGCGTTTTTTGAAAAATTAAATTTTCACAATAATTGGTGCACGTAAAACAGGTTATCTCCAAAACAATCCAATCAAATGTAATGAAATTTATAACATATATGTTAGAAACCCTTTAGAGCAGCGATACTCAACCTGCGGCCCACCGAGCCTTTTTAAGTGACCCGATCATGGTCCATTGCTGTGAGAAATTTACTTATTTGAGAACAATGTATTAAAAATTTGGTGGGAGATTCTTTGTCAAGAAATCAAATACATTAAATTTGCTTTTTGCTGTCGGTGTCGTACGGGTACCAATTGATATTCTTCTTCTATTAGGAATGGTTACGGTAAATGATAACAGACAACAGTGGAATAGCGACAATTTTATGGGTGGAACTATTTTTTAACTATCTTTCATATCTTGCAACTGAAAAATATTCCAAAAAAATAAATTGTTTCAAGAAGATTGGAAGGTTGACTATTTTGTAGTGAAAAACAAACATGGATCAGTAATGGATGAATAATCTTTACAACAGCAACAAAGTGTTTTGTCAGTGGTAACATCACAGCGGTAATAAAGACATTCCATGAAGTTTTTTATATTATGGGTACTCACATATGAAACCGTTTACTAATGAGGAAATTGTGAAGGAGTGTTTCTTAAATGCTTCTAATTTAGTTTTAGTGCCAAAAAAGTGTAAATAATAATAATAAAGTGCAAAACAGGAGTTATAATATTTTGATCAATTTTCCACATTTTCAGTTTCCAATGTTATCTTGGTCTTAAAGCATTTCTCCACACACACACACACACACACACACCTTCCATTTATCCTCAAGTTGCGGCCCGCGTGAAATAACCAACATATGTATGCAGCCCGTGTGAAATACCTGACTAATGTATGTGACACAGCAGAAAAAAAGGTTGAGTACCCTTGCTTTAGAGTGTAACAAACCGCAGGTCTTAAGATAATTACATTTTTTCACATTTTACAGCCATTTTTACCTTAGAACATGCACTAATTTTACGAAAAATCATTAAAATCAAATTTAAATGCTTTAAAATATTTATTTCTTGAAATATATTTAACCCTGCAGGTTGTAACATTTCAGATAGATCATAGAATATATCAATGAAATTAAAATTGCATTATGTCCAATGCATTTTTATTTATTGCGTTTTTCTTAATTTCGAAAATTTTTCTAAAGTTTCATAAAAGATTTTTTTTTCTGGTTTCAACTTTGTACTTTTCTTTCTATCAAAAACTTAATTAAAAATTTGTGCAAGAAATCGCATTTTAAAAATGGTAAAATTTATTAAAAATGGAGGAATTTTAAGTACGAAATAAGTTCATACACCGGTCAAAATTTCAAACAGAAACAATAAAACAATAAAAAAATGTGTGACGTCTCTCGCGTCCTTCTGCTAACATAACTCCTAAGTTCTTTGACGGCCACGATTAATGGCAAAACCTTTCCAACCCAATACCAAGAAGATAAACGGATCAAATATGTAAATGAGATATACTTTAAAAGGATAGAAGCTTTGATGAGAAGGAGCGGCAAGTTTAGAGATAACTTAGTGTGGAATCATTCGGATCACGAGTTAGATGTCTTATATCTCTGAAATAAGGATACGTTCATATAAAATTAAATTATAGGTGTTACTCAATCACTGAAGGAAGAAGACTCTGCAAAAGGTAATATTTTGTATAGGAAGTTAGATGAATCAGTTAATTTATTATAATTAAGATAAATGATCTAGTTGCGCGATCTGACTTGAATATAAGGTTTAATTGGGTGTTAACTCTCACTTTAAGAAAGTTGTCAATTAGAATTAAGTAATATAAGTTATTCTTAATAAAAGTTGTATTAAGAATCCAATATGTCTCATCATTTTGATAATCCCACACCTCTAGCTTACCCGGATCCTAATAGACATAGTCATCACAGGATGGCTATGTCGCAAATGTATTATTAATTTTTAATAATTATTTTGCCGTAATTAAATTTCAGTGTTGTCTTTAAAGATAAATTTGTTAACTAAAAAGTAATCTTTAATGGGTTTTTACAATTAATAATCGTATCTTTTCAGGTATAGTTCATCTTTGATAGTTATAATAAGGATGTGTGTATGAACAATTTCGATTTCTTTTTTCACCTTAGTTGCTGCATTTGTACATTCCATTGTACATTTGAATTACGCCCATGTATTAAACATATTTAATTTTTTTTTTATTTTATGTCTGATTTATTAAACGTTTATGGTTATGATAAGAAAATATGTGAGTAATATTAGACTTTATATATATATATATATATGTATATTGATACACTAGGTTTTTTTTACCACAAGTATCACATGGGGCTTACAGAATTTCTTTTTCTTTGAATTTCTCTTGAGTTATTTTTCTTTCTTCGTTTTGTGTTTTTATTATGGTATTTGTGGTTAATGTACTTTTTTCTATTATTTATTCGTTCATGTTTTTTAATGCATTCTATTTTTTCTTCATATATATATATATATATATATATATATATATATATTTAAATATATATAATTCAATCACAACACAGGAATCAATAAAAAAAAAAAAATCGAAGCTAAATGAATCCTATAACATAAAAATCCCATTTCCGAATAACAATGGCGAATATAGAAATGTAATGTATTGAGGACATTTATAGAAGATTAATAGAACAAAATTTTTATTATAATGATATAGAAGATAGTTCAGAAATGTTTGATTATGTAAAATGTACAAATTGTGAAAGAATTTTTACTACAAATGAGAAAAGTTACTGCTGAAGACTAATATGTTGCTTTGATCACAATTCCTCGTTATTTTATTCAAATATCATTAATTGTTCATGAATTACAGTTTTTTAAAAATGCTAGAATGTATAAATCCCTAATTTTATTATATTTTCTATGCAAAATTGTAATTTAGTTTTATTTTTACAAGAATTCTTTTTTAAAATTCTTAGAACGAAAATTACGATTACAGATTACCAATAAAAAAATTTATTGTATTTATAACTCATAGTTTGAAAGTAACATTTTTTTAATACATTTGTGGTATTTTCCTGTAACTCCTCTTTTCTCAAACTACAATATATTTTACCAAAGTATGGACGATTCTTAAATTACGGTATAATTTTCTTACTTTCATTGTATTATTTTTTTCTTGTATTTTATATAAAATTATTTTTTCATGCATTTTTTATCATATTATAGACATGCTTCTTTATCTTAGATATTATAGAACAGAACGAGATTAAATCTTTTATACGCAATTTTATCTATTTAATAAAATTTAAATTTTAGAAATTTTACGGAATGTATCTTTTTTATTTAACATTAAAGAAATAGATGACAATGTAAAAATTAACTTACACTATAAAAGTTATAAAATGTCTATGTAATTTTTAAAAAAATCAGATACAAACTCATTTTAGTAGTAAATGAGCTTTCTGTTCGAAAAAATCAAAACAATTGTTACATGCTTAAGTTAATAACATTAATTACATGTAAAAAAAGGATAAATATACCACCAAATGTATCAAAGTATAACCAAATGTTTGATAATATTGATATTTTAATGCTGACAAAAGAATGATTGTCTAGAGTTTTATGGTTAATAAAATATATGAGATTCTTTTTATAGTTTTATTGAATTTACGGGTTATTAAAAAAGATTTTAACACATTAATTAAAGGAGTAAATACACTTACTTGTAATTTATTCAAACGCACATCACACCCAAATACCGTTAAGTCATGATAAATTGAAGCTCTTATCTTGTTCTACTTATCAGCAGTGAGTTGTTTCGATTTCAAATAAATAAACCTTAATGACTTATCTCTCAGAATTTTTGTAGCGGAACTAATCTAAAATTATTTTTAAAAAAACTTGTGTTTACTGGTTACCTTTAACAATGCAATAAGTTCTTCTCTTATAAAGTACACTCAGGAACATTGAAAATAGCGACCCAAGAAGAAAGCATCGGATTGAAATGAAATTTAATACACATAATGATAGAGATAAGAGATTCACTTGATCTCAAAAACAAGACAATTAAACGAATACAGGGTGTGCAACGACAAAAATACTTGGCAACTTCAATAGCGCGTTGGACCACCTCCAGCTGCAATACATGCCGCCACACGGTCCGGCATTGAGTTGATTAGACACCTTATGTTGTCCTGAGGCAGATGGGCCCACAAATCTTGAACAGCCAACTCTAAATCATGTACAGAGTGACACGATGGCATCTGCCGTTTTATCTGATCCCACACGTGCTCTACAGGGGACAAATAGGGGGAGCGGGCCGGCCATGGAAGAGTCTGAAAATGACGTAGGAAGTCTTGAGCAACTCTTGCTGTATGCGGACGAGCATTATCTTGCTGGAAAATTGGACCCTGGGAGACCATTCAGGAACGGTCCTACATGGGGTCGAAGAATATCATCAACATAACGTTGGCCCGTTAAGGTTCCACGCATCACAATTAAAGTGGACCGGCTATCATAGGCTATGGCCCCCCAGACCATTACACCAGCTGTGCGGGCAGTGTGACGTAGAACAGTGTGGGGAGAATTGTACCGCTCACCAGGGCGACTCCACACCCGTACACGGTTATCATCTGTCCCCCAAACAAACCGGGATTCATCACTAAACACAACCTTTTGCCAATCTGTGACATTCCACATTGATCTGGCTTGGCACCACTGTAGACGCAGTTGCCGATGTTCCGGTGTTAAAGGGAGTGCGTGGAAAGGGCTCTTGGATTTAAAATTTGCTTCTGCAAGATGTCTGGAAATTGTTTGTGGAACAATTGCTAGGCCTACGTCTGCTCGTATCATTGAACGAGTCACTGTGGGGTCCACAAGTGCTTGCCGCGCGATCCTTCGATCCTATCTCCTCGTGGCCTTCCTGGTCGCTCCAGACCCGGTTTTCCGCGCCTGGGTACCTTCTCGTGTCCACTGCTCCCAACAATTTCTAACGGCACACTCCGAACGATCCACCTGGCCAGCAACATGGCGCGTCGACCAGCATGCAGTTTTCATCCCGATGATCAGGCCTCTCTCAAACTTGCTTAACTGTGAGAAATGTCTTCTAGCACGTTTACCTGGCATGTTTCGCTTACCAAAGTCTTCCTACAATCGGCGGGTAATCGTCACGTTTATGAATCTTCGAATTTGCTCTGGCTTATATAGCACCCTCTTCCTGATTGTAGCGCCACCTCGGCGTGTATGAGCATGAGTATTGGCACAAAACTTGGATCATTTGCATATCACATTACGCTGTACTTATTTGCAAAGTTTCGCGATTGTACTTAGCTTCCTTCTTGGGTCGCTATTTTCAATGTTCCTGAGTGTATTTATGTTATGAAAGCATGAAAAGTGTTTTTGATTTGGGTCAACTTTAATTTTTTTTTATATATGCTCGTCGATTTAAAAGCATTTTATTTTTGAAAGAAAGTGATTTCTTGAAAAAAGACGTGTTACAATTCTAATTATTGACATTCAGATTTTAAAAAAATATTGTCAGAAGGACAAAATACTATTGAAGTAATTTTTAGTCGTATAATATATATATCAATTTTTTAAATTAACTATTTTAACTGTTAATATGGAATATTATTATTTTATATCCATATTTTAGCTGTTAAATATATTTAACAATGCTATAAACCCATCTATAGTTATATTAACACACACACACAGTTTTAATATTACTTTTTTTATAGAATTCTTATTAGATTACTAAATATATATATTTCACTATTTATTATAATTTATATAATGCCATCTACATTAATTTACGTAAATTATTTCTAAGCATTTATCAATCGTTTTATTTCCTCTTTTTAAAATGCACTACATACAAAATCCCTGACAAAATAAATTACTTTCTTTAATTTACAATTTATTGACTATAAAATAAATGTATTAATATATGTAACAATGATAAAAATATATTATTAATTCTATCAAGTAATAGATGAAAAAAGGATTTTAAATGGTTTAAAGTAATGAATGTTGGTTTGTCTTCAGAATTAAAATTTTTTAAATAGTTTGAATGAATTCTTATAGTTTTAATAGCAAAACTTAGAAAGAAATGTCATTTTACTATAAATTTGTACTATTTAAATTATAATAATATACATTCCTTTTTATAAATGTGCTTAAAATCTCAACTAACTATTATTTTTATTTTTCGATATTTATCGAAATGGAATATTATTAAAACAGAATTATTAGATGTGGTGTTTTTTATACATCAAATAATCTTCAACAGTGTAAAGAGTATTTACTTTTCGAAACAACTTTTTTGTACCGTTCTTTTCAGATTGTTAATGCACATGGTTATCAAAATAAAGGAAACACCCGTGAATAGTATCACATGCGTCACGAATGCGTTTCTTAAGCATAAAAATATAATAATATCTACCCTTTTCTATAAATAGAAATGTATATATTCTGGTAATACAAGGTAGATATTTTGAAGTTCTGTTAGTCCTGAAGTTTTTGAAAAGCGTAAAATGTCTGACCTTTCCTATTATTAAAGAGGCCAAAATTGTAGAAGCCAGTCGATCTAGAGCCAGTGTGACACAAACATCCCAACTTTGAAACGTTGTTAGAGGAGATCTTAAGTCAGGACAGTAAACAAGAAAATAGAGGATAGCAAAATAATGGACTCAAAGGGAAACTCAGTGAAAGAGACCGACGGGTATTGAAGCGAATTGTAATGTCTAAAATGCAAACAACTGCAGCAAAAGTGACCACGGAGATCAATATGCATCTGAACTCTTCGGTGTCAATTCAGTTAGAAGGCACCTCCATAAACAGAACGTTTATGGCAGGGCAGAGAGAACGTTTATGGCCATTTATCACAAATACCAAACGTCGTCTACAGTGGTGCTACACTCACAAAACCTGGTCAATTGATAAATGGAAAAAATTAATATGGTCTGACAAATCGTCTTTCTCTTTTTTTCTCTACAACTGGACGGGTGCACGTTGGGAGGACACCAGCACAAGCGTATGATATTGATTGTCTCCTTCCAGCTGTCAAGCATGAAGGTAGATATGTCATGATATGGGCAGCCGTGTTGTGGTTTTCTACTGGACCAATCGTAACCCTGACAGGAAGAATTACTGAGAAGTATTGAGAAATTTCAGCTGACCACACACAGGTCCATCGTATGATGCAAACTTTATTTCCTACAGGAGATGAAGTTTTCGAGGAAATGCACCTATCCATGCAGCGGGATTTGTCCAACCATGGTTTGATGAACACGAGTATGAAGTTAAACAGCTACCTTGACCCGCACAGTCACCATAACTCAGTATAATTCAACATTTACTGTCTATTTTAGAGTGTTCAATACGGAATCAATATCCTCCACTGGCATCTCTCCCAAAACTTTCACAGTATCTCCATGAAGAATGGTAAAATATTCCTCTAAACCAGTGCTTCTCAACGTTTCCATAGTCGCGAACCAATATTCAATCATAATTTTCATCGCGCCCCCCTCATACAATAACAATGTACTGAATTCAATAATACCACGCTAAAACTACAATACGACCACAATCTCTTAAGCTCCACCGGCGTATATAAACGTCTCACTCAGTCAAAGCATTAATTTCCCCGGACGTATATATACGTCTTTCCGAAATATGATCTTTTCTCTGCACTGCTATCCATGTAATTATTCCGAAGGCTTTGGAATGCAATATAAGGACCTTGACAATGTTTGTCAAAGATTTACTATTTCCGATTATTTGCTGTTCATTATTCTTCACCCCCCAAAAAAAACACCACATACGCATTCCTACGTGGAAAACAAATCTCGTAAATTTTAATCGGTAGTTAAGGGATTAATTATAAGCCGTACAAATTATAAAGAGATAAGTGTTAATTTTTGTATATAATTTTATATATGACAATCCCATGGGGTCACTGTTAATTATTAAACTTGTTCTTAACTTAGGATTGTTAAATTAATTATAAAATACATTGTGTAGTTCTGATACATTTATAAGTGTAATATATCACTGTAAATGTGTATTTTATTTTTTATTATGTCATAATATATTTTGTTTTTTACTTTCAGTAAATTAATAATTTTTTAAATAATCTTTTGTTTTCGACTTTTCAATATACTCGCGGCCCCCTCGTAGAGTAATCACGCCCCTCAAGGGGTGGCGCACCTCACAGTTTGAGAAACGCTGCTCTAAACACTATCCAGAACTTGTATACATCGATTTCTAGGCAAATCCAGGCTGTATTACATGAAAAAGGTGGTTCTGAACCATACTAATAAAGGATTCTTCATAACTCTATGACGTTTCACTATTTTGATAACCACCTGTATATGAATTACATGAAAAAATATATTATGTTTTAAAAGACACTAATGTTTCATTATAAACTATGATACTAAGGGTTATAAACTAGAAATGATCAACTTTTGAGCATAGTTATTCTTTCTTTATTTAAATGTGTAATGATCGACTTGCGCGTTGTGAAAAAGTACTTTCTTATCATGCTGTCTACTCAATGCCTGATCTAAAAATTAGCTTCTTGATTAACCAAAATTTGTCTTTACGATCTATCAGTTGATTTCGAATTTTTAATTCAAAATTAATTTTGCATCAATACATGTTTACATAAGTCAAAAAAAATCAATCTTATAAAATTATTATAAATTAGTCAGATGAAAAGATAAAAAAAACTATTATATTTGAAGAATTTTCTTAATCAGTCAGTCAATATATATCAATCAAATTAGTCTTCTTCTGAGTATGACTCCGAATATGATTCAGAGTATGATTCGGAGTACGATTCGGAGTATTCCTCCTCATCAGAAAAGCTTTCTGAATAAGATTCTTCGGAAGAATAATCTCTGCTTTCTTTTACTACTTTTGTACTTGTCATTTTCTTTCTTTTAACAGAACGAGGTTCGTACGATGAAGAGGATTTTAGTTTTCTTTTTACTGATGTTCTAGGCCCTAAAAATATACAAAAAAAACATCAGAAGAACTCTTCGGACAAGAAATCACTTTTGTAGAATTAAAATTTTAAGAAATTACAAATCAAATTATGCATGTTAGGTTATGAAAATAATTACATAAGAATATTAGATGTAAACGTGTTGAGGTATAAGTTTCCTCTATATATAAATTTATCTAACTTATAACTTCACTACATTTGATTTATGCTCTAGTCAAAATTGCAATTTGGGAAATTGGTACATAAGTCTGTTGATATTTTTCTGTTTTATCGGAATTTAAACTTTAGACTTTTGAGACTTTAATAAGATATATATATATATATATGAAGTCAGTGGCGCACACAAGGGGTGGTCCTGGGGGTCCGGAGCCCCCCTCCAAAGCCCTTGATTTTTTTCCGATTGATTTTAATTCGAAGTATATAGTACCTAAAATTTAATTAAGTATTTGTTATTAGTGATTGATTTTATTAATTAATGCTAATTATTTGTTCAATAATTAGTTTTTACTGTGTTTTATTCACGAAAATCGACAAAATCAAAAGGAGCATGATACAAGAATGGTGAACTTTCGA
>BMAV01004850.1:91467-110329 GCA_019973955.1 Trichonephila inaurata madagascariensis
TTTTTTTTAAAGAATATTTTAAAAAAACAAAAAAAAAATTTAAGCGCTTATTTTAATTGCAATATATCGATTAGTATATAATCATCCAAGTTTATTTACTTTGTAATATATCTCTATTTGATTTTATCTATTCTTAACTTTGATCTTTATCGTTTTAAAACTTCCTTTATTTCGTTTATTTTTATATAAAAAAATTTTAGTAGTTTGTTTAATTGCAAAATAACTATCCAGGTGGCGCCACGATTATTTCTTCCCGAATAGTCGTCTCAATAGCTTTCGTCATTTTACGTCATTTCGCGTTGGGAGCTTATAGTGGAAGGTTGAATTTTCAATCTCCAGTAATTATTTTACATGTAAGTGGGTTTATTTATTTATATTTTTTTTATTATTATTTTTCCTCTCTTTGAGACATTCATTATTGTTCTCTTTTCTGAGCTTCATTTTAATATATTAGCAGTTTTTCTTCCACGTGTTGTATTAGGCTTAACTTTTCAATTTGGTTTTTTTCCTATTATGTCGAAAGTTTCTGCATTACGGGGAAGGTGGATCCATAAAGCACTGCTAACCCTAATTCGCTGACCTAATTCAGCTACAGCTTTAGAAATCATAATAGGTCTCCAGTTTAGTCCAAAGACTTTTTTTGTATTCATTTGTTGTGTCTGGTGAATTCCAATTTCTTCCTGTTTTAGCTCTGTAGGTTCTAGTACTTCTTCACTTTTATTTTTATATATATATATATATATGTAACGTAGTCGAGACCTATTCATGTTGGTTACTTGTATGAAGATTTTCCGATGGTTATTTCTTGATAAACAGAGAACTACTTCCTTCTTCTTTGGTTGTAATCTTTTATTCATGGTCACACGCATAGAAAGTTTAGAGTACATTTGGAATAATTAACTAATATGGACGCACACACAAACACATAGCAGAAGCAACAAACAGCAGCGGCTTTTTACACGACGAACACAAAGACAAACAGGGTGAGCACAAAAACACTTTCGCTTTTATACCGGATGTGAAGATCCCGTGACATGAGATGTGATTGGTTAGAAAAGGCAGGAACGAGATTTTCTGATGCAATGTTAGTATTCGATTACGATAAGATTAAGATTAACACGTTAGTCCTGAACCAAAGAATTAAAAGTTATTTAAGTAAGATTATATAAAAGAGGTTAATTAAAAGAATACTAGTGGGAATTATTACATATATATATATATATATATATAATTCAGTACTAATTAAGCGTAATTGATAATCGAAATTTTCTAAATTGTCACCTGTAAGCTCACAGAATTCAAAATATTTCCTTCAAAACATACTTGATAGTTTTTAGTAAGTTAATATATGAAGCCTAGTGACTGAGTGGTACCGTATTGTGCTTCCACAGGTCGAAGGCTTAAACCTCGGAATAAGCAAGGTCAAATCAGTCTTACATGGGTCTTCAGTGGGTCAATAAATGAGTACCAAGCTTGCTTGGGGACTAAACGCTGGGGGTTTTAGCTTCAGACTGACCACCTGACCGGAAAATCTGCTCATGCACCTCAGTATCCAAGGTCACGAAAATTGAGATGGGCACAGTAGGTCTTGACCTTCATGGGCTAGTTTATTGTGTCATTAAAGTTACTTTAAATATAAGTAAAATACTAATGTGAAAAATATACGCTACAATTTTATCATTAGAATTGTACTAGAACTTTTATCTATTTTAGAGTTATAAAACACAAGTTAGAATTACATAGGAAGTATAACCTCATTTTCTTATTTACATTTCGACGAAGAGTAAAGTTTTCTATTGTTCCTTTAATGTCTTGATTTTTTTGAATAATTAATATTAAATATATATAGAAATAATTATTGGTATTGTTTTGTCAAAAATTAAAAAATGTCAATGAATATGCATATTGTCGATAATTATAAAAAAATTGCGCGTCTGTGATAAATATAGATATACTTTTTATAATCAGAGTTTGCCTTGATTTTTAAAAATCATAAGCATTTTGCTATTATTTAATGTACTGACTTAAGGACAATAAAATACATTGTCATTTATGGTGCATTCTTAGTTAATTTCATTCACATATTCAAGCCGTAAATTTTCCTTAAATACATACATAAAAACACATTTAAAAAATTTTTTGTATTCAAATGAGTTTTGTAGCCTTAGAAAAAAATTCTTTTAAATTATAACTTAATCATTAACTCACTTCCTTAAAACCTAGCTCTGAATTTAAAATGCTTATTATTATCTCATATCTTTTACTGTCTCTTATTCACATCACTGTCAAAAAATAAAATATCTTAGAACATAATTGGATTCCATAAACAAGAAATATAGAGTTTCCAAATATAAAATTTCAACTATGAACTTTTTTTCATGTTCCACAGAATTAAATAATATAAATCAATTCTATATAAAACTCATAATTCTCTTTTTGCCTGTGGTTCGAAAAGGAGAAAATATTGCGTTTGATGCTTTAGCATTTGCATTAAACCAAGTTATAAATGGCTTAAATATTATTACATTTATTTTATTATGTATAATAGTAAAAAGAAATTAGATATATATCCTCTTTCCCATTGTGAAATTAGTAAAAATTAAAACCCTTTGTGTAGAAAGTTAGATAACTTTTAGACACTTCAGTCTATTAAAGTATTTCCAAATTTAAAAAAATGTAATATAATTTTCAAAAAAAAATTTTTTTTGGTTTTGTTTTCTAATACAAAATTTAGTTGCGTACAAATAAACTTATTAACACTAATTGAACACAATTTTGAAGCGTTTTAAAAATCCTATAATATGTTAATTAAAAACAAAATTTCTCATGATTATTTATTTATTTTCAATAAAATAAATCACATTATTTTTGACATTTTTACAAAATATTTTATAATATTCACAATTAAATAATTTTTTAAAAAATGCAATTCATTTTTTAACCAAAACGAATTTCAGAGCAAGATTTCAGTTTAAAGATATACTGTATTACATTAAGTAGTATTTATGTATTTCTGTTAATTTCAACAATTTCTTTTAAATAATTTAGAAATATATAAAATTAAAAAATTTCGTGTTTTTTTAAATTAATTTATAAAAAAATTATGTCAATCTTAAGATATTTTTTGTCAGTAACTTTACTAATTATAAAATCATATTGGTATATGCATTGTAAAATAAATAATTACTGAAAAAGATTTTGTGCAATAGCTAACTGAACTATTTGCGCATTTTTATGAAAACAGCTTTGGAATTTAAATTAAATGAGTATTTTTTTTCACAAATACTTACAAGAATACAATAATTTTCAATAGTAATCTTAACAGGAATGTCTTAAATTCTTTTATGATACACTTTTTGTATTGTGGACATTAAAAGCAAATAATTTTATATTTTAATAAATAAAGTTTTAGTTATTCCTCTTTGAATAACTTCTTACGTGTTTACTTATTTTTTTATGATTAAAAGTTGATTCTATTCAAATACATTATTTACAAATGTAAAAAGTATGAAATAATAAGAGCAACAGGGAAAAAATAAAAATTTTAATGTAGTATAATATTTATGAATTTCAGGCAAATTATTTGCCATATTTCCATAAATAATTATGACTTTACTTACTCATATAATTTTCTCGAAAGTAAAATCAAATTAAAAGTATACATTGTTCCCAATTCCAAATACATATCCAGTTATCTGAGTGTTGTTGTTCACTTTTGTTTTTCTTTGAAGACATGTACTTGAAGGTTTTGGTTTTGGTGTACTCGTACTTGTACCTGAATCAAAACATTTTAAGAAATTAAGTTTTAGCTGTTTTTTCTGAATAATTTAACGTAAATAGAAAGAGATTTCACTTATTTCTAAATTAGTTTACAATCTGAAATTAATAAAAAAATTATTTTTCATTCAATAAACTTTAAGTTATGAATTTACTTACTTAAAAAAAATGTTAGTTTAATGATTAGAATAAGAACTTCTAAAATTTTCAAGAATACATTTCATCAGAGAATATGTCAATATATTTAACTACAGAGAAGATTCAAAAAGTACATTCTCTATGGCATATGTGTTGCTTTCTTTCTTTAAAATTGTGCTCAAAATTTAAGAACTATACTTTCTAAAATTTTGAATGTTCTACTGACAGTTTTTAAGCAAAAATCAAGAGCTTGTTAGAATTCCTACTACTATTTTCCCTTTGGATGTTCTATAAAGTATTTGCAAAAGTACCAAATTTTTTAGACAGAATTAGGCTTAGCAAACAATTTATTTATTTATGTACAGATATATCCTAGAACATGGCTTATTAATTGAATTAACCTTCACCATATGTTATAATTAAATTATGTAGTGAAAGTTAGATACGTACGAAATATTAAACTTAATATTTATTAAATAGTAACAAAATGTGTTTTCTTATGATTAATATACTCTAATTTAAAATTTAAAATATAATTTTCATAAAAAAAAGATTTAAAACTTATCCTTATATTTCTAAATTATAGTAAATTCTAAAGCTTCTTTATTCTCTAAAGAAACATTACTAATCTTAATAAAATAAAAAAAAATACACTCTATAACATATTTTAACTTTAAATAGGAAATCAGAAATGTATACTTAAAAATGATTACACTTTACTTAAAGTGATTGAAAGTAAACCCCATTTCTTAATTTTATTTTTTTGTAACAAAAATGAATGGGTTATTTTAGAAAGTTGTATGAAAATGGTAATTGGATAGTTTTTTAATTTTAAGAAATAGATTATATTTATTTTGGGATTTTATTTGCCTGGATTTTTTTTTCATGAAACAGGTAGTCAGCTTCTTTTTTTATTCTTGTATTGTATACATTTACTTAAAATTTCTAGAACTTTGAATTCAAAAGGTTTTGAAACTCATGCCAACAATGAGAATAATTTTTACGCTAAAAATAAAAATAGTAAAATCTAATTCCAATGCAAATTCTTAATGAATAGAAAAATTTATTTTAGAAGCAAATGATATACCATATTTACTCACATCTAAGTCGCACTATTTTTTCCAGAGTAAATGCTACTGAAAATCGGGTGCGGCTTAGAACCACAGGCAAAGCATTAGTTGGATGGAGGACATTGAGTTTCCACCCCTTTCAAAAATGTAACCGTCCATTCAAGCCACTTGCATCGATGACTTAGCTCATTCTGCAGTTCATCTGCAATATTCAGTCTATCCAAAATATCGTAGTGTGCACGTATTTAGAAAAGAAAAAAAATTTGTATACTCTTTCTTTTAATCACCTAAACATTAAAGATATCGGCAATAGCAACAGGAGGAGTTCATTATGATGCAAGTATGAAAAGGGAGGCAATTGTATTTTCAGAAAAAAATGGAAACAGAGCAGTGGCCACTGAAAATTTAACATGATTGAAACAAATATACGTCGATGGCGTAAACAAAATATGATTTTTGCTTGTAAATGTTCAACAGACATTAATATAATTCTTTTTCAATCTCTTATAATACATTCCTTAAAAAAAATGTTGCAGAACATATGCACTAGATGGCACGGAAGATGACTCCGTGTGAGAAAATGGCAACACTGGCACTAAAACCGAAGTCAACTGTGATAATGGGACTGACGAATCATTTTCGAAGCATGATGCTAACGGTTAGAGTATTTATATATTCATATATGTATTTGATAGTTTGTATTAATGGTTAAATAAATTAATTATTAACTTCTTATTTCTTATTAAAAAATTTTTTTAATTTCTTAAGTGTTAGATATTGATGAACCTTTTACACAATTTTTAATTTTTTCTCAAAAACGTGTAAAGAATTGTTCGTACGGCTTAGAATCGATGACAATATTTTCTCACAGAAACATTTCGAAAAGTTGGGGTGCGGTTTAGAATCGATGGCGGCTTAGATTCAAATAAATATGATATATAAAAAGAAATCTTTGATGTTAAATTTTATATCAACAAATGAGGCACCAAAAAATAATCTTAAATTTGTGTGTAACGTTTCATTTTTTTTAATTCTTTCAGAATTGATGTTTTCCTTAATAAGTTGAAAAAAATAATTTCCTTACTTAATTACTGTAATTTTTTTTTTTGCCTTACAGTAAAATTATTTAGGTAAGCCCAACCATATAAATGAAAATGGATTTAAATAATTTTAAACCTCTTGTGAGAGATAAACTATGAAACTTTAATAATTCTATAAAATTTAAGATAACCTTTATATACAATAAAAACTTAAATTAATTAAAATTATTGCAAAATATATTGACATACATGTATTGATATCAAACAAGAAAAGTATTAATGAAATGTTTTTTAAATCTGAGATGCAAAAGGGATAAAATTTATATGAACTTCAATTTTCTTTCGATTTTCAGTTTTATGTGTGAAATTGCAAATCTCGAAATATTAAAAATTCTTTTAAAAACTAATTCGCAGTTTCGTATGAATATAAAAGTCAGCTTAGGCACAAAACTGGTACTTTCATAGCAGAATTTAACAAAAATAGCATTAGAAGATTATATGTTGTTATGTTGCTACTAATGCCACCTGATCGGCAAAGGCCAGAGAGGATTATATTAGTAATAATTGGATTACTGTTCAAATACAAAAGAAGGAATTTTTTTCTTATTATATTTAAAATTAGAGCTTGCATACATTATTAATAATTTTTATAATAAATATTTTGCCCACTTACTTGCTTTCTTTTTAACAGGTGTTGACGACAAAGTAGTAGTTCTCGTCCATTTTTCAATGGTTTTTAACTTTTGAGGGGTCACAGTAGCTTTTTTAGTAAATGTCTCTTTAACTCTCTGTTTAACATTGGAATTTTTAGGGATTTTAACGGTGGTGCAGCATTTGTTTCTAACAGGACCAACCGCAGTGCGAGATGTGGATGCGATCCAAGAATTTTTCGACTTCTTTGAATACGTTCTCTCCATTCTTTGGAATTAAAAACACAATTTGTTAAAAAGTGTTTCAACAGTGAATTTCTGGATTCACAGTCATACAACCATCAACTTTGTGTATTCCTGAAATGAAACGTAAATAACTTTGTTAAAGCATTTTCAGATATTCATCATTTTAAACTAAAGGCAATCTTTATCCAAGTCTAAAGCTAAACTTCTGATGTGTCATTTGTCACATATATAGAGGGAAAAAACTTACCCATTATATAACCAAGTCTGATATAGAATTTAAGGTATATCCGAACACGTTCGGAGTACTTTTTAAAAAAATAGCATATTTAAACATTATGAATGCTTTTTATGACTCAATACCAATAAATACTAATATTTAACACACACACACAATCAATATGCAAAATAAATTACTTAAATTTTAGAAAAATCACAATTATAAGTGAAATTTTAGCAATATCTTTGAAAAATTTTAAAGCAGCTAGAGAAAAAGTAATAAACGTATATTAGTAAGAGTATTACTAAAACAAATTAGATGCATTCATCTAGGGAATGTACTAAAATTTTACTATTTCATTAAAATTTGAAAATTTTAAAGCTGATTGAGTAAACATAATAAGAAATGCGATATTCTTTATGAGACCATTATTTAAATAACAAGCCATAACTCAAACACTATTTCTTACACAATAAGAAATATTTTAGTACATTCTCTAGAAAACAACATAAATATCAGGTCCAAAAAGTTTTAAGAGATACATTTGTAACATTATGAGTTATCAGACTCTCCATGATATATTTTAAGCAATTTGAATGACTACTTCTGGTAGATCAAAGACCCACTTCCAGTTTTTCTTACTTCATAAAATTGATTGTAACTTGGCCTATAGTTAGTGTAGAAATATAATAAAGTATGTTTTGTCAAGTCAAAAGATAACTCTGTTCAATAAAATAAAAAAACAAAAATATCTGTCTTGACCAAATTTGGACATTTTCAACGTGTTCAGATACCTTAAGGCCGTGTTCCAAAGTTGTTTTTTGTTGTTGTTGTTCATTCTAAAAACATTGGCATTAATAATTCTATTTTTTTATTTATTTAAACTTTGCAAATGACTTTTTCATAATTTTGAGTGAATAATAAAGTTCAGTATTTAACGACATATACGTACAATTACTGTGCAAATATGTTGTTTTGTATTATGTATGAAGTTTAGAAACAAAAGAAGCAAATATTTTTATTATCATCACTATCTTCCTAAAAAAATATTTCGACATGCTTCCATCAATGCATCGTGCCTAAGACCCCATTTTTAGATTACCCAGAATTATTACAATATCTAGTTTAAGTAATACCAGAAATAATTTATTTTGAAAAGAAAAATTCTAACGTCATTCTAACTTGTGATAAAAACTATTTTTTTTATATCTGAGAAGAAAACTGTATAATACATTGTATAAAATTTGAAAAAAAAGCAAGAAATTACTTTATTAAATGATTTATTGCTCAATGATTAAGTCATTAATGTGCACTTGCGAATTTCAACTCTGATTTAGCAGTTGTGTACTTTTCCTTTCTATCAAAAATTTAAAACTTTGTGTAAGAAATATCATTTTAAGAATAGCAAAATTTATTTAAAAAGTAGAAATGTTAAGTACGAAATAGGTTTATACAGGGTCAAATTATAAACATTATTAATTTCTAATAATTACTTAGCTTGTATAAAAGCTAAATGTTGCTTTTTAAGATATGTTTGTCAACTAAAAAGAAGTCTTTAATGGATTATTACTATTAATAATCGTATCTTTTTTAAAATTAATTCATATTTTGATAATTATAATAGATTCGTTAACATTTTTATTGTAATTTAATCTTCTTAGTAAGGACTCTTTTTCAAATTCCTGCAAAGAAAACTACAATAAAATTTGATTACGATAATTACCTATAAAAACTTCAGATTTTCATTGAATTTATAATTCTTAATATGTTTTCAATACATTTTTGGCATACCTTTTTAACTCCTCTCTTTTTTTATTAAATTACAATATTTTTAGAATGAGGATAATTCTTGTATTACTTATATTTCTCTCTCTCTCTCTTCCTTATATTCTTCCTTAATTCTTCTTTCCTTATATTTCTTATATTAAAGTTTTTCTTGTAATCTATTTTCTCATACATTTTTTTAATCGTATTGTCATTCTATGTCTTCAACATTATAGAACAGACAGATTAAAAAGTTTTATATGTAATTCTATCCATTTAATATCATTTTAATTTCAGAAATTTTATGGAAGCGATTTTTTTCATCAAGTATTAAAAAATAGATACTAATGTAAAAATTAACTTACAGTCAAAAAACTATAAAATGTATATGAAATTTTAAAAAAATAAGATACCAACCCATTTCAGAAATAAAT
This sequence comes from Trichonephila inaurata madagascariensis, assembly GCA_019973955.1. Classification (NCBI taxonomy): domain Eukaryota; kingdom Metazoa; phylum Arthropoda; class Arachnida; order Araneae; family Nephilidae; genus Trichonephila; species Trichonephila inaurata. The sequence continues at coordinate 100,804 of BMAV01004850.1, forward strand.
GAATTTTCTGTTCGAAAAAAATTAAATAATTATTATTTACTAAAGAAAATAACACTTTTTTAAAATTCAGTTAAAAATGAAATGCGAATGAATAGATATGTGAAAAAGACATACTCTTTTCAAAGCATAAACAAATATTTGAAAATATTGTCATTTTAATACTGACAAAAGGGAATTGTCTACAGTTTTATGATTAATAAAATAAGCAAAGGAGATTTTACACAAGTCTAAAGGAGTAAATACACTTACTTGTAATTTATTCAAACGCACAAACCTAAATACCGTTAGGTCATGATAAATTCAAGTTCTTATCTCGTTTTACTTATCAGCAGTATGAGTAGTTCCGATTCCGATTTCAAATAGACCTTAACGACATATCTCTTGATATTTTTATAGCAAAAAACTAATCCTGTATTTTAAAAAAAAGTGTGTGTGTGTGTGTTTTGAAAATATAAATCTTTCTCACTTGGTAAATGCTATATTTTTATATTTTTCCATCAGTTTAAAAAAGTTTTATTTTCGCAAAAAAATGACTTCTTGAAAAAAAATGTGCTGGAATTTGAGTTATTGATACTCAGATTTTAAAAAAATCGTCAAAGTATTAAAATAGATTTCCAATAATTCTTAATTGCATGATTTATCATTTTTTTTAAATTAACTATTTTAACTATTTAATAGTTAATTTTCTTTTTAATCCTACTACCATTATTAGCTTTTTATAGTAACATTATAATCACAATTACTATTACTTTTGCTTCAAAAAATTCTTATTAGATTATTAAATGTCGTTCATCAGTATTTGTTACATTTTTTAATGGTGCTTGTATTAAGTTACGTATATTATTTCCAAGTATTTAATAATAATTTTACACTGTATCTTTCAGGATTTATTGAGAAAAAATATTTATGTGTCTAATTATTTTTATTGGAACTCCCTTTGTGATTCCTAAAAAATAACATATGTATAGTTCTAATTTGCAAAATTAAATCCCTGTGTGACCCAAACGATAAAGTTAATTTCAATAGAGCTTCCGAAACAAGCTCTATTAAAGAAAAAATTATTTTAAAAAATTATATTTAGAAAATAATTTTACATTTAAAAGGAGAATTTGTAATGATAATTGATACATACAAATATCCAGGTTTAATACTCAACAAATCTATTCTCTTTGTCTGTCTCTGTTTTCTATAAAAGATTACTTCATTGTGTGTTAATAATAAATAAAACGTCGAATTTAAATGGAAGGAGAAATCAAAAAGATGCGGATTATTAATACTATATTCATATAAAATACTTATTAAATAAATGTATTAGAATATGAAAATTTTTAAGCTCCTCTTTTTAAGACTTGTGATGTAGGAGATGACAACTGTTGGTTATACTGAGGTTAGCACAGGTTGCAACTTTTGCGTACGTTGTATCTTGTTTTATAAAATATTAGAAATTCTCCTCCCACTTCGCTGGGTATTTTATTGAATATATACTGTTTTTAAATTATCGATATCTAAATCCTAAAATTAAGCTTTTGATTGCATTGAAACACTTTCTTATAGCCCTCTCCTCCTGATTAAAAAAAATTATGTATGTGCTTATGACAACACGATAGAAGTGTAAACTTTTGATTTATTCTGGGCAAAAGAATCCAATTGTTCGGATGTGTATTGCGCTTTATTTTATTACATTTTCTCGCATGCGGGAGTTAAGAAGTCGTCTTTTTAAAGCCCATTGATCGGTGCATTTGTTTGTTTCATCCATTTTCTGTGAAGTCCAATATTTAAATAATTACGCATTCATGATTTAAGGTATCAGACAACATTCGGAACCATGATTTTAAAAAAGTGCATAAATGGATAATTTTCATGGTATTAAGTGTCACTTAGATTAGAATACATATATAAAATTGTTTTAAGGACATTATGACAAAAAAATTATTTAAATACAATATTTTGGCAAAAAATTAACTTAGAATAACCTTTTTTCCCAAATCTCCTTTTGTAAAAAATGCTTCTATTGTGTTAATATTTTGCCTGTATATGGCTCAGACCTCTGTACAGAAGATCAACTATGATTTTTGAAAAATTCACATTATTTTCGGAGTTACAAACATTTGAAATAATTATCGGAATATTTTCTTAAAATTTCTCTCTTCTGTTTTCGTAAAACATGGATAAACCGACTTCCAAGTTATGCATTTCAAAAATTCTAGTTGAGCCTCTGTACAGAGGTCTGAGCTGAATACAGGCAAAATATTATTATAATAAAAGCATTTTTCACAAAAGGAGAATATTTTGAAAATGTGCCATTTTATGTTCATTTTTTGTCAAAATAGTGTACTTAAATAATTTTTTATTGTAATACTATTCTGAACCCAATTTTATATACATTGTCCAATCTAAGTGAAGCTAAATATCATAAATATTATCTATTTACACGCTTTTGCAAAATCACGGTTCCGAACGTAGTCGGATACCTTAAATGTCAATTCATCTTTTTATTTTTAAAACATTTATATGAAATCATTTATGTAGATTATATCTATATAATATGTATGATTTTACGGTACTTACATGCCATCGCACGAATGCCAACGTCCAAGATAACTCGCCAACTTGGCAACCATGTGCTTCCTTTCTTATAATGTCGCCAATACCTTTGCGATAATACGTATAAGTACGTTACTTATATGACGCCGTATACTATTTGTCTAGGAAAACTTTTGCCCTGATAGCTGTCTGATTTTTTTTAAATTCTCTAAGCAAACAAAAGAAAAGTGTTCGTGCTTTTTTACAATTAATGCTCTTATTTTCTCGTAATTTCTTAGTTGTCATCATTCATATAAACCAAAATATTAGACACTTTCTCACCAATTGACTTCATTAAAATTTTGGATTTTAATTCTTTTGGTACATTTTTGTGCTTAAATGCTCTTTCTACGGAATAAAAAATTAGATCCCGTGTTTCGTTTCTTCTTATCTTCGATTTCCTACATAAGAATAATTATTTTCCAGTTATTTTCGCTTGCACTCCTTTACTCTCCTTCACTTGCTGGAGGTGAGTGGAAGTAGGCTGCATGACAGTAATACTTAAATAAAGAAAATAAAACTTCACGGTAAAAGGTTTGCGTGAAGTTTTTGCTTAAAAAGAAAACACGCTTCTGAAAAGTTTTCAATTCGAAACTAAGCGTCCAGAGCATGATTGCTGACTGGAGCGGAACCAATCCGATGTAGAGTAACGCACTCGAACCTGAAGTTTAATTTAAATTCACTCGTCAGGAAAACGCTCCTAAAAAAGTTATCACTTCAAAAATGATTTCAATTTAGCAAATGGAAGTAAAATATCTTTTACTCCACTGTAATCCCCACAGTCGATTTCCGATTAACCCATTCTTAGCGATTCTATGCAACAAAGGGAACATTCTTGCCGAATTTCAAGCCTCTAGGTCTAACACAGAGGTCGGCAACCTATGGTACGTGGTGCAAATTTCAGTGGCACTCTGCACTAATGTACAAATTGGTCAATTTTTGAGTGGATGAAATTTGATAAAATTGTATTGGACCTTATTTTACAAATATCTTCAGAACTATGGACATTTACGGAATTACGAAAAAATCTAATAGAAAACTATACAGACAAATTTACAGTTATTTTGTAAATTATTGAATGTCATTATACTAGAGAGATTTAATTGTGCGAAGAGAGCAAACTACATATAATCTGTTTCCCGCTTTTGGTTCTACACATCTAAGTAAAAAATATTTCCTTATATGAAAAATGTTTCGAGTCCACAAAGAAATTGCTTAACAACTGAATACTCAGAATCGTGTCAAATTGAAAATGTCACATATTATACCCTTGATTTTGTAATATGAAAAAAGAGCGGCGAAGGCACCAGGTTTGGATTAAAATTTTTATTTAGCTATAATGAGGGAAACTACTTATATTTTATGTTGTTTATTTCTTATTTTAATAAATACGTTTTAAAATACATAATATATGTACAGTTTTATTTATTTTTTTTATTTTTGTTGAAGAAATAGTTATATTATTACGAATTTTGTGTAAATAGTGTAAATAATTTGTATTTGGGTGTTTAATGCATTTATATTACCCTATGTTATATTTATTTCATGTTAAAATTATACTATTCACAAGCAATGCCGCCCCTTACGTTATAATGGCGATTCAATGAGAACTTGGCGAAATCTTGGTGGTAGAGCCAAGTTGGCATCATTTTTGGCGATTGGCCGCCAATTTGGCGTCATTGGCGACCATGTTGGCGTTATTGGTGACCATGTTGGCGAGTTCGGAACCCTTTGGAATCTTCTAGAAAGTAGTGGATCTCTACTAGTGTCACGTTCAATGACACGAGCAGGTTATATTTCTAGAAGTTTCTGTTGTGCCTATAAATAAGATGCTTGCCGGTTCGGCGATCAGTCTGGATTAAACGTGAGTAGTGAGGATTGTTTTGACTAGCGATTAACTCGGCTGTGCTTGTGAATAATCTTTACTTAGGTGTATTTCTAAACACTGATTATTGTGCTTGATTGCTGTTGAAGGTGTGAAGACCTTCGGATATTTACTCTGTGAATATTGCTGCTGAATCCTGTATTTAAAGGATTGGATTTTTGATAATAAATTCGCATCGCTCTTAAAGAACTGTTTATTTTCTTTGTGATTGTTTTGCATAAAATCCTCGAACCCTCGGATCTACGTAACAATATTTTATGCTGTTCATTTTTATGTTAAGAAATATCTTTGAATGATGCAAACTTAATATATAATAAAACAAAACTATATTATTGCCCTCTATTCTCTAACTGTGCACTACATTATCACGGGAATTGAATCATTTCAAAAATGAGTGCCACGCTGAATCATATTGGTAGATTGGTTTATCACACCACAGTCATAAGGTTGCCAACTCCTAGTCTAACAGTTCAAAAACGAAATTTTCTATATATCTTTAATACACCCCATATACCTTTTGGGAGTCCTTTTCCAAAAAACTCTTTCCTAGCGTATCTCTTTTCAAGAATTCTCTTGTCATGATTTCGATCCCAGTACCACTTAAGACCCGCCGTGTAGGGAATCAATGCACGCTAAATCTGTCGAGAGCTCAAATGTCCTCCCATTGGTGTGATATTAGTTAAGAGAGGGGGTGTAAACTAAGGTGTCGTACTCATCACTTGACCATGGTTTAAAATTACGAGATCCGTTGCCAAAAGCCCTCGTGTAGTTAAACAGTGCGATGTTAACATTCTTTCATTTCCTCTACTCATGAATGAAAAAATGCTTATCACATTTTTGTAAACATCTAATCATTCAAAAACGAAAAATTGTTTATCTAAAGCACCCCCCTTAACCCCTCTTGGGAGTCAACAAAAAAAGATTGCTTACCAAATCTCAATTTTGAATGTTTAATAGCTCAGAAACTCAATTTTTTATCCATACCACCCCTGCCACTCCCATTGTTGATTTTCGCAGCAGGTGTCTTCCCAACAAAAGATACATATTTGCTAATTTTTAAGTTTGTAAGTGTAATAGTTCAAAAAGGAAAGTTAGATCTATAACAACCCCAAGCTTCTCTAACCCCTTTAGAAGTTGATTTCCACGAAACTCGCGATCTTAGTGGATCTCTAAATAACAAAAGGATAATTCTTACCAAGTTTTATGTCTATAGGTTTGTTAGTTTCGATGATTTCCTTTTGAGTGAGTAATGAGTCGCCTTTCTGTATATGTATTAGATATATCTAAAAATTGTTTTACTTTTCTTTCTTATATTTATCAATTTTCATTGTAGCTATTATTTTCATGATATTTACTTAAATTTTTCTTTTAAAATTTCCCCTGTAAATTTTTTTTCCCAAAATGTCACTGCTAACAATATTTCTTAACAACCTGAAATATAAGTCGCTCGTATTTCATTTGAAATAATTACTTACTTGATTCAATATTAAAAAAAAAAAATTAATCCACTCCCACGCCTTACAATTTTTCCTCAGAGTAATAAATTAACTAATTATGAAGTCAGATCATAGGATGTTAATCAAATAGTTTTTGTAACTACAGTTTGCAAAAGCAATTATGCATTTTACTTCTTTTCTGGATAAATAAATCCAAATGAAATTCCAAATGTGACAATGTTTAAGTTTTATTCTGACTTTCGGAAAAAAAATTATTCCTGTTTGTCCTTCGTTGAAATGTACGGACTTTTTCTCCTTAATAATGATTTCAGTATGAATATTTCTGATTACATATTTAATCACTTTCGAAAACATTCAGTAAAGCTAATGTTTGAATACGTCTGTTCAGAAAATGTTGAAAATGGCCAAGTTTTGAAAAAAATTTATTTAATGATAAGAAATAATAAGAATGCAAAAATTAGGAGAAACAGTAGTTATAAATATTATTATACAATTATAACGATATTTTTTTCTAGACGTAAATTTTATTTTTTCACCAATTGTTGGAAGAATTGATGTGTTTAGGAATTTCATAGATATTTTTAGAAGTAATATTTTTATAAGAATGTAAAAATATTAAAAATTAAAGAAACATGAAAAAAATTAACATTGTATTGACGTCATTATTAGATTTTGTCTATAGTGAAATTTCAATAAATTCTCTTAAACCTTCACTAATAAAAAGTTTCAAATAATTTATTAATTAAAAACTCAATCTCTATACTTTTCCTTAAAGCTTAATTTCTTTTTCTATTGAAAAGTTCAATCTCGGCATCAGAAAATCTCTAATTCTTTTATTTAAAACTGAATCTTTTACCTTAATTACAGAAAATTTTAATAACATTGAATCTAGACACATGAAAGCAATAAAACAACGTAATAAGACGAATTTACACATATCTACATTTCATGAAAATATAATATGTTTGAATTTTTGTAGCAGCAGAACACAAAACTCGAAAACTGATTTAAAATTTATAAGCACATTTTACTTATTTATTATATTGACAGCAAAATAAATGTATTCTATGTTGTTTGAGTTGTGAACATTAATCTAAAAGTAACCAAGTACATAAATACAAATTAATAAAGCAATCAAACACAGTATTTAACAGAAAAAAATAATCACATATCAAACAATTGCAAAATATTCCATTAACCCTTTAAAAGGTCGATTTTTTTTTAACTAAAATATTGTTGGGTTTTTTTTTTAAAAAAACACATTTTTTATTGTATATAACTGAACACCATACTTAATGGAGTAAGAAAATGGAAGAATTTTATTTGAAATTGAATTTCAAAGATCTTACACCAATTTTTATTTTACTATCGTGGAACACAAAACCTTTTTAATGTTTATTTTTTGTAAGTACACTTGCATGCTACGAGCAATTTTTCTTATACATCTAAGAAAAAATTTTATGTTCGCACTTTTCAAACGGTTCAGTGCTTTGTGTATGTTTGAAGAAGTTTATGTTTGTGTGTATTCCTCGAAAGAATAATCTAAATAATCAGCAGACACAGTCTTGAAACTGTATCCAAATTTAATTCGTCCTTTCACACAAAAAAGTGTCTTTGTTGTTTGTGTTATCCGTTATTTAAAAAATCGCCGGCCTGAATTCAATAGCATTTTATATAGTGATTTTAGGGATCTTTATTCTTGCCCATCAAAAAAAAAAATTCCTGTTTGCCCACAAAGAAAATGCCAGATGAAAATATTTCAGTACCACAGTCAAACTGCATCCCCTTTTCAAACACTAGATAATATTACCATAAGAATTAAATATTTTAGCAAATAAAAGAAAATATCAGCACCGGAAAGTGTACAGGCAAACTGGTACCGGCCAACTTTCAGTAGCCCGTACGATGTACGGGCAAACCAATTAAGGCAGCGATACTCAACCTGTGGCCCGCCAGCCTTTTCTGAGTGGCCCAGTAATGGAAATTTACACTAAAAAAATGAATTCTTTAAGAACACTGTACTAAAACTTGAGCGGAAAATTCTATCAATGAAGCAGTCAATTCTATCAATTTGCTTTTTTTAAAAGTACAATGTAAACAAAGGGCTTGGATATGGATGGAAGAAGATTGAAACTACCCCATAACACAGTAAAAAGTTTTTCTTCTTATTATTATTTCTAATGGGCTGCGAATTGGTCACTAATCATTGCAGACCTAGTACATCCCCCGGAAGCCGGTATCTCTTTTTAGTGCAGCACGATGTAAGCGGATACCACAATCGCTGCAGGTAATTTTAACGTTCAGTTTCCTCCGTAGAGGGAGGCACGTGAGCTCTTACGATGCGAATCTATACCAGAATTTAATTTTGCCGAGAGCATCCAAGCCAAACAGACACTCTGGGAATCTTTTACATGACGTATAATCATACGACATCGCCGCTGTCGATTTTCTGCATCATGAAAATCCACCGACTTGGGCCAGGGTCGAACCCGCAACCTTGGGTGTATAAAGCCAGCGACAAACCATCCACGCCACCCAGCCGGCTACTCCGTAAAAAGTTCATAAAACTAAATACTTTTAATGATTGTTTGATGAAGGGGTAATATAGTAATAAAATGAAAGCCCACAAAATGTGAGTTTTAATATTTTGATCAATTTGACTTTACCTATGTGGCTTTGATCTTACAGTGTTTTTCCTATTATCCTTATGCTGCGACCCGCTTAAAATACCTATCATATATGTGTGATGCGCGGAAACGCGGAAAAGCTCTTTATTCATAAATAGATTTTCATTTACATTAGTCTTACAATAGATTTACCGACTATGTCAGAGGTAGCCAACCCGTGGCACGGCAGAGTTGTAACAGTGGAAAGCAAAGACTTCTTGAAAAATTAAAACATTTGAAAAATTAATAATTTTTTTTACAATATTATTGAAATACGGTTGTTTCAGACAAAAAAAAACCTTACCTCAAAATTTATTTTAAATACACTTAACTCTCAGTGCTTCTCAAACTTTCAATACTGGCGCCCCCCTTTTCAATCATAATTTTTATCGCCCCCCCCCTTATACAATAATAATGTATTGAATGCAATAATAATGCACTTTGACGCTAAAGCTACAAAACGATCTTAATTATAAACCGTACAAATTAATAAGATAAGTATATTAAATTTTATATATGTAACTTTTAAGTAATACATATTTTATTTTTTTTCTCGAATTTTTAAATTGGAACAGATTGTAAAATGTGGTGGCTGCTTTCAAGACAAAATATAGATCTCAGCTAAATATAAAAAATGTACTCAGAGTGTCAATTTCTAATCGTAAACCTTCCTTTGAAAAACTTTCCTCTGCAAGACAAGCCCATGAAAGTCGCTAATACTTATTAAACTTGCTCTTAATTTAGTATTAATAAATTAGTTATAAAATATCTTGTGCAGCCCTAATACATTAAAATTATACTGTCTGAAGTACCCGCTCTTCGAACGAGTTCATTTTTTAAAAAACTAAAACATTCTTGATAAATAGCTGAATTGTCAGGAGAGTAAACCCAAATGCGCGACAATGTTTACGAAAATGTAAAATGATATTTTAAAA